>PVKH010047336.1:0-10307 GCA_004027955.1 Chaetophractus vellerosus | reverse complement strand
CCATGAATGCAAACACCAACAAAAAAAAAAGCCAGAGTAGCTATACTTATTATCAGATGAAATAGTCTTTAAAATCAAAACTCTTATTAGAAACAAGGAAGGACAGTATATATTATTAAAAGAGGCAATTCACTGGGAGAAAATAACAATCATAGAATGGACATAAGAAAAACAACAAACAGAAAACATAAGTGCTAGAGATGATGTGGAGAATTAGAAACACTCCTTCACTGCTGTGGGAATGTAAAATATTGCCACCTCTGTGGAAGAAGTTTGGCAGTTCATCCAGAAGCTAAATATAGAACCAGCACATGATATCCAACAATTCCTCTGCTAGGAATATATCCAGAAGAATTGAAAACTGTGACGTGAACAAGCATTCGCACACCGATGTTCATAGTGGCATTATTCACAATTGCCAAAAGATAGAAACAACCCAAGGGTCTATCAACTGATGAATGGATAAACAAAATGTGTATATAGCATATATACACATTTGTGTGGAATGCTATGCTGCTGTAAGAAGAAATGAAATTGGGACACTTATGATAACCTGATGAACCCTGAAGACATTATGCTAAGTGAAATAAACCAGATACGAAAGGACAAATATTGCATGGTCTCATTAATATGAATTAATTACAAAGAATAAATGCACAGGCTTAAAACCTAGAGTATAAGTTATTAAGAGATGAGAGGGAGGCTAAAAAGGGGTACTGATGCTTAATGTATGAAGAGGTTTTATTAACTTGACTGTAAAAGTGTGGAAATGGATAGAGTTGATGGTAACACCTTATAGTGAGTAGAACTAATGTATCTGGTTTATAAATGGGATTGTGGCTGAAAAGGGTAGTATAGGGGTATAAGTGTCAACTGAAAGAAACATTGAGCATAATCTAGGGACTGTATAACATAGTGAACCCAGAGGTGGATAAGAATTGTGGTTAATAGTTCCATAAACTAGAACAAATATACATCACTATTGCAAAGTGGTAAGAATGTGGAGAAGCATGGGGAAAATGCAATTAATATAATCTATGGACTATGATCAACAGCAATACTGTAATATTCTTGCATCTATGCTAAAGATGTACTATATTAATAATAATGAGGGGGGATGGAAAAAATATACCAAATATATGCTACAGAACATTGTTAGTGTTAACAGTCTGATTCTATTATCTCATAATAATTTGTTAACAAATGTTCTACAACAATGTAGTGTGTTGGTGGAGGGGTGTTGCATGAATTCCACATGTGCATGATTGTTTTCTAAGTTCACAACTTCTCTAATAAAAATATATTAACAAAAGAAAATAAATTACTCTTTTTCACTTCAAAGCAACAAAAATTTGTAGTGGAGAAATTTCTTTAAGGGGGAGTGGGCAAGACTTCAATACAAACTCCAGATACAGACTGATACAGCCTCATGATACAGACTGATAAAGCCTCATTACATTTAAATTCTGAATGAATTTTCTTTTATACTCTCTGCCGGAAATGCTCTTAAACCTTCTTTCTTGAAGGCAAATGCCCTATTTCCTTTAACAATCTCAGCTGCAGATTCATATCAACCTTTTAGTTGTAAGCTACTCAGATAAGTTCCTAGCCCATAGCCCCTATTCAGTATATAATTTTGGAATAAATTTATAAATGAACAAATAAATAAATTATCAATGGATTATAATTGTCTCCACAATGAGACATTCTTTGTTCAAGTCAGCCAAATATTCAACCTGAGTTGCGGATGTGGGTGAAACCTGCATTTTCCTGTTGCATATGAAAGCAATGCGTCTTTTTACCTTATATATTTATTCATTAATTCAGCAAAACAATGTGTATTTGCTATGCAATGTACTAAGCGAAATGACTTGTATATAACCCTTACCTTCATGTTCCTTAAATCTAGTAGATAATCCTAAAGAAGTATAATGTGATGGAAAATGTAAGTGCTATAAAACAAGCATAACTAATATGTCAGAGATTTTTTGATGAGATGATAGTTTTTTTCCATAAATAAGGGAAGGACTCATAGAATTCAAGCCATTTGAACCTGGTCTTAAGAACAGTCAGAAATTGAAGTGAGGAAGGAAAGAAGACAGAGAGAAGAGAAAATAACAGGGAGAAATAATAATGTGATCAAAAGTCTAAATATAAGAAAGCATGGAATATATAGGCTATACTCCTAGGTTCATACGAGTTACAGGGAGTGTGAATAACAAACTTAGAGGAACAGGTTGAAGCTAGATGATGTATTAATACCTAATATATAAAGCAGAAAGGAAACAATAAAGAATTTTAGGCAAAAGTATGGTATATCATGCCTGTGATTTTAGAAGAAAAATGCATGTGTGCCTAATTTAGATTAGAGGGAGAAGATGCAGAAAGACGGGACGACTACTTAGGGGATTATCATAACAAGTGAGGATAGAGGTAATGAGAAATGAGAACTCTATTGCCCACTAATGTGTAGTAGTTTATATTTTGCTGTCGTTTACATATTGCTTGTTATTTCCTGCTTCTGGCATATCTGTTAATACATGATATAGATCCCAGAAGTGACATACAAATTAGATCTTTCACTTTAGAGCCGCACTTCATGCATATTTTTACTTTCTCATTAATATGGGTGACATTATGACCTCCAACTTTTTCTTATAACTTCTGCATTCTCTACACTACCTAATGTATTCGTTGCACAACATTATTATGGATTGAATTTAGTGGAAAGAACAGAGGATCTACTAATCATCAAACTTGATCACCCTCTCACTAGGGCTTACTTTTAAAATAGATTTCAAACTGCTATATAAAACCACTCAAGATCTTTCAGTGCTGAATTGGATATTAATGCCCAATTTCTCATGGGAGTGCATTTTCCCATTCTTACAGAGCCACAAAATCTTAAAGGTATTGTGGAAGAAAATGTGGTTCCCAATACACACCGTATAATATTTCATATAAGCCTCTAATGTGAGTTTGTTCTAGATTATTTATAATTTTCCCCTACTCATTTACAAAATGCTAGAGGGATGATTTATTTTCTGGGAAAGCTGCCAAAAAAGTTCATTTTATTGCTTCCATTGAGAAACACCTTTAGCACTTTAGAAAGAAAATTTTCCACTATGCTGTAATTTAGGAACTTGGAAAGGTGGAAGAACATTCTAAACTTTTGAGGTATCATCCATCAACTGATGTAACTCTCTTCCAAATAAATGAGACAAGGAATTTATACAAAGGATACAATCTCTACACAACTGCTAATTAAGAATCTTTTTAAAAATATATACGAGGTAGCAGAAATTGGTGTCTTGTGAGAAAAAAAATCTCTGTTATTTAATCAATAAGCTCACAGACAGCAATAAGATCATTAGGAGGATACAATTTATATTGCATTCTGGTATCAAACAGTGACCTAAAGTCAATTAAGCCCCCCAAGCATAATAAAGATTACTATGAATTAGTTGAAATTAGGAAACATTGAGAGGATCCCACACCTTCCTCCAGCTTCACTTCCTACCCATTACTACTTGTTTTCAGAACCCCAATAACAATGGACACCTTTATTTCCTCAAGCCCCATCAGGACGCTCTCCCGTGGTTTGATTCCCTCTCCCTGGAATATCCTTCATCCACTTTTTGCCTTGTTACTATCTCCTCATTTTTCAGATTTATGCTCCAACACCACTTCCACAATTATACCTCCCCAGACCCCAAAATAGTTTCTAGTCTCCAGATTATATGCTCTCCTAAAATGCTGAACTTTTCCTTCCTACACTCTTCCCGGTTGCAATTAAGTAGATAATTCCATGGTGGGTTGTTCCAAGAACAAGAAAGTATTAGAAAATAAGTTTTTTGATGAATATAAGACTATTGGAGAATAATTCCCACAAGGGCAGGGATATATCACTGATGTTCACTAGCACTCAGTATAATTTTTTGCCGGTAAACCTCAATGAAGCCTCTTTGAATGAATAAATGAATTAAAGCATTATTCCAGAAAAGGAAAATTCAGGTATCATTTTTTATTTTACATCAATTCCAGTGACCTTCAAAGAGATGATCTCTGTTAGGATTTTTCTACTATTTCCACTGAGTGTAATTGAGAAATAATTTCCTGTAAAGATTGTTTTAATTAATAGACATTAAAAGTTGTATCATAAAAAAGTGGCACTGACTGTCATTGCTTTATTATGAAGTTGTAAAATATTGATGGCCAAAAGTGCAGTAGAATGTCAACTAATTAGGTAAAATATGTACTAAATGACATTTTTAAATCAACATTTTACCTTTTAACACTATAGGTCTATATTTTTTCTTATTTTGGAGGTGTAATTAAAAGCATGCGAAATAACTGAAAAGCAATCCAGAGACATTGAAGAGATACATATTTGCTGTGAATGCTTCCTGTGCCATATGAAAGTTCAGCATTTGTTTGAACATAACTTTCATATAATGTCTTAGTGATTACTTAAACTGAATACGTTTTTAGTTATGCTTGACTTTATCAAACTGTATTCATGTGGAAAATCTGCAGTAAGGTTCTTTAGGTTTGAGAATTTTTTTATTAAAAAAACTTGTAAGGCACAGGCCAAATTTATCATTCGCTTCATGCCCATTTCTACCCACTTGCTCTTGCATTTCTAATAAATTATAGAATTAGGAAGCGAGGTGACCACAAAAAGGAAAAAGATACAAACGTAACTTTTCTCATTGTTTATATGTGTATAAAAACATTTGTTATGACTTTTTTACATCAATAAAATTTCAAAAACACTATCAGAGCAAGCAATATGTAATTTTGTTATCATCTGTTTCTCAAAAAAGGTCACACTGTTTACATACTTCTACCGCTATGTGATACATTACTGTTTTTCATAAAGACTAGGAGGCATTTCTGAGAAATCTAATTTTGGTTGTGGCAAAAGTATGCATGCTGTGGTTTAGTGCATACATATTTGCAATTATATTCAGTTTCATAATATTGTCCAGCCATAATCTTTATTTTGATTTCATTAACTAAAAAAACAGTCAGTAGCCTTAAGTTTTATAAGAGTAGGATAATTTAGTTTTGCTAAGTTATACATTATGTGAAAAATCCTACACATAGCTTAAAAATTTTCTACTTGTAAAACAAGATTAATGAAAAATTGAGAGGAAAATTAAAAGATCAATCATAAAATTTTATTTGTAGATGTTAAAAGTCATTTACAAAGACTTAGGCAACTGCTATATGAGGGTTTATTTCAGTCCTACATGAATGATGAATTAAAGAAAGAGAGAGAAAGAGAGAGAGACTGTGAGAGGGAAGGAGGTAAGGAAGGAGGGAGGAGATAGGGAGATAGGGAGAATCAAAGAAACAATACAAGTTTACAGTAGAAATTCAAATATGGCCAGCAAAAGCTTCACAATCATAAGAAATCCGGGTTTACAATTGAGAAGGCAGAATCACTAGATAGCCTAATCTTGGATTTGCTGCAGTGGTTCACCTCTGCCTAAGCAATGAAGTCCGAACACTTCCAAATCATCTTCTAGGCACTCCCAAAGCCTATTTCCAAGCTTATTTTAAGATAAATATTTAGGCTATTCTTATTCTATGAACATCCTCTTCTTGACACTAGTTTCCATGAACTAACTTTGTCTTTTCTCAGCCTGGAAAGCCCTCAATTGTGAGTAGGAATGTTCATTTAAACCTGAAATCAAAGTTGAACTCCTGTATATTTGCTGGAATGAATTATCCCTTTTCTTAACACTGAAAGGATTTGCCTCTATTATGCATTTATCAACTTCCATATTCTAACAGAATTTATTATTTCTACCCTGAGCACTTTCCTAAAATAACTGAGAAGTGGCTACACCTTATTGCAGTAATATTTTGTGTGTATGTCTGTCTACATAGTATAAATGACCTATATATGCTAAAATAATTTTAATAGAAAAATTATCAAAAACTAAAATAAATTGTAAATGCCTAAAGGTCATAGAATTTAACTCACTCAATTTTAGCTTTCAAAATGTTGGCCTCACTTTCTCCCTGCCTTCAAACTTCAAGCTCAATCCTTCATAAAGCCAGAGTGATTCTATACCAACATTTGATGATAATGAATATCAATAGTATTTAGAAGTGCCTACTTTCATATCCCACTCAGAAATCATCCATCTGACTCAAATACATATTCTCTAATTACTTTTGGACGCTGTGATCTGGACTATTGTTCATATTTCTTTGTCAGCTCCATGGTCAGGTAAGCCTACCGTTCTAATCTATTTCTCTAATTCTCATAAATCATAACTTGTACCTACATGATGCATTGGGCTGAACCTATATGAATTGTGGTACTTGGCAATTACAGAAGTGCATTGCATATGTGGGTTTTGAATACAGGTTTGTTAAATAATATTTTCAGTAGTAGATTAAATAGGAAATCCAAATGTTTATACAATAATTTAATTTTCTCACCTTCAATTTTATGGCAACATTTTTTACTAAAAGAAATTGCCTGATTGACCATACAAAATTATATATATATTATATATACATACACACACACATATATATGCTTACACACCTATATTTATATGAGATTCTGTGCAGAAAAGTACCATAAAGAATACTGAATAGTAATGATACCATCTAGAGCAGAAATATAAAGTAAGCAAAAGTGGTCTCATTGAGCTAAAACTCTGCTATCAAAATCTACCTCAGAGCAACCACAGTTTAGAATAAAACAAAAATAACACGAAAGTGAAGTTGAAAAGACAGAGAGTAAAGCACAGCCAAAGAACAGGAGAACACGACTCAATGAGCAGTGAAAATCAATGAAGGCAAAAATGGACCATTTTCACTTCGTTCATTTTCAGAGACAGACCAGTTTTATTTCATTGATTTTCAGTGCTCAATGCATTGTGTTCGCCTATTTCTTCCAGGCCCTATCATTTTCCTTCTATTTCTTTTTCCACTTCTAAGAAAGTCTTTTGGCAGCCCTAAAGGTATTATGAAGACATGCTTAGGGACTGCCCACATTCTATTACAGGAAATCCATTCATTACTCTACAATTACAGATTCTGTACCTATTATTTGTCAAGCAACAAGATAGGCACGGTGGAACATCCTAATATAAGACATCATCAGATGATAAAACCACTGTTGATAAAGTTTGTTTTTTTTTTTTATTAATTCTAAAACTATGTTTTCTTCCAACATGAGCAGAACTTAACTTTTGCTTCTAAGGAGCAGTGACCAAACTTAACAAACTTGAAAACAAAGCTGAAATTACTTCTCATATGTGGCATATTTGAAACCTAATGACAGAAGATTAAAAACTCTGAACCAAGATGAATGATGTCTTGCATGCTCTTACTGTGAGGCAAGATCCTAATTTTCTTTTCATCTAATTGCTTTCTCTGAGACTCAAAGCCAGCTTTGATCCAAGTACTTTGAAAAAGGTGCTTTCTCAGAAGGTGCTGCTTTTCTCACCGACTAAATTATTCTCTCTAACCACTGGGGCTCTGAAGCTGTGGCTTATAAAAATAAATATAGTGGTAGGAAAGAGTTAATAAGGCTTCTAGAGATTTCTGGCTGTTCTGAGATATAAATGAAGTTGGCTTAATTTACAAAGATATCAATAAAGTAAGAAAAATTTAAAAGGATACCAATAGGAATAACATTTGGAATTTTAACAGTTAAAGGGTTATTATTTTATGTCTAGTATATGCAAATTGATCAGAAAAATACTAAAATTCCTATACTATAAAGGACAAAGGATATCAAAGGAAATTGTGTAAAAGAGAAATATAAATGGATTTTACACACATGGAAAGCATTTTCAATTCAAATAAATTCTCAGAAACAAAGAAAAATCATTTTTCCCCTATCATATTTTAAAAGATTAAAAAGGATGATCAACAAAATGATGAAGTTTGTGAACTGGGTATATGCCTACCTTGCTGGCAGCACTGTAATGTGTGAAGCCATTTTGCATTAGGAAGCAAAAAAACCTTTAAAATGCCTAGCCTCTTTAATTTAATAATCTCACTTACGGTAATCTATTCTAAGGAACTAATCCAAAATATGGTTAAACTTTAGGCACACAGATGTCCAAAACTATGCTATTTATATAGTAAAATTTGAGAACAAGCCATATATAATATATAATTACAGTAGACATACCTAACTAGATCATGCTATCTAATAAAATAATGCATAATAATCTAAAAGTCTGTTTATGAGAAATAAGAAATAATGTGGAAAATAAATAGGATAAAGTGTCACTTGGGTAGAGAGGGAATACATATTACATGAGCAATATGACTACAATAAGCAATACAAATAACTACGCATAGAATGAAGAAATGGAGGCTAAGGCTCCACAATGTTGGCACCGTTTCAGCTTGAATAATGGGATTGAAAGTGATTTGTATTTATTCTTTCAATTAAAAAAAATGTTTCTTGGTGTGAATTTAAATGTTTTTAATAAAATGTTTAAATGTGTTTATAATGTTTTCATCCAAATATAACTTACATCATTTTTAGTATAATTTTAATTTTCTTCAATAATTTTATTTATCTTAAGAATTTCTCATTATTAACATTTCTTTTCTAATTCATGCAAATTTTGTTGATTTTTAAACATTAAACTTCATACTGGGTTAATTACTAATGTACCACTATCTTAATTCATCAGTGTAGAGTGTAGTAAAACAAATGTCCTTTAAAAACAATCATTCCAGTAAAAAATAAAAATAAATATTGCTATTCCTCAAAGGAGCCTTAAGCAGTCACATCTTTGGGCTAGTCATTCAATGTAATATATATATAGGCCATAAGACAACGTAAGTAAAAAGTCTTATTATTCGATTATGTTTACATAAGAAGCTAAGAGCTGTCTATAGCTATTTATAAAGCAAAGATGGGAAAATAATAGAATTATGTGTGGTGGTGAAATGGCAACTACTACTTTGTTTAGGAAATAAATATAAAGGGATTCTAGTGTAACTCAGGAGAGCACTTGTGACCCTTCAGCTGATTTTCACTCACACAGATGCACACAATCTGCCCTTAGCTACTGTGCCAGCAGTTTGACGTAGGAGGTGTTATATTAGCACTTTCTTAAGATTATTTCATTTTACTTTCTTCTCTAATAAGTCTTAACCCTTTATTTCATTGGACTACTTTCCTTCACTAGCAGAAGAAAATTATATCATCAAAGCCAATCTATTTTTGACCTTTGAGGCAACATATCTGTATTAGTCAGGGTTCTCTGGGGAAACAGAATCAACAGGAGATATCGGTCAATAATATGAGATTTTATAAGAGTCTCTCACGTGACCGTGAGGATGCACAAGCCCAGGTTCGGCAGGCAGGCTGCAAGCCAGAGGTTCTGATCAAAGTCCGATGAAAGCTCCTTGATGAGTTTCTGGGAGAAGTTGGCTGTCCAAAGCTGAGCTGGGAAATTCTCTCTGAATGTTGAAATCACTTCCCTTTTTAAGGCAGTCAACTAATTGAATAAAAGAGTCATGCATTCTTGATGCAATCTCCCTAATTGATGCAGATGTAATCAGCCATCCATGTAGTAAACTCACTGGTGATCGGAATCCATACATGTCCTTGTATTACAATTAGCCCACTGCTTGATGGACTGAACACCTGGACACAATTACCTGGCCGAGTTGACACATAAGCCTAACCATCACAGTCTACCCCTTGTCAACTCAGCAACCATACACATTACCTTAAACTATACTTAGTCTCTAAGTAAAAACAATAGCAGACAAGCATACATAAATATTTCCACCTAACAATGTTCAACTCACCTGCGTACAACCAGAAATGCATTTAATTCCCTGCAGAATAGTGTGCAAGTCCTAGGGTAATATTCAATAACTTGACATCCTTAAATATTATGACATGAAATTAATATACCTTTTCATATGATGGGGGAAAAGGTTGGGGAAGAAAACAAAGAAGTTCGTTTTGTGTACATATACAATCATGTTCATAACAAAACAAGGAAGAAGGGTTCATGACTATTACAGAGCTCATTGCTGTAACTGGTCATGTGCTCAAAGTTCATATTTATCACTACCTTCTTACACCACCCATTCCATGTTCCTGTTACGCTCAGGAAGCACTTCAGCTGGCCGTAGTTCTTTGCCTGGTGGGGTGACCCAAACTTTCATTCCCGAAGATTCTGGAACATTGTTTGTCCTGCTTGGATTGGTTTGTTGCAATTTTCCATTGACTTTAATCACAGGGCATGACAGTACTAGGAGACGCCCTAGAGAATCTCCTGCATTCCAGGCAAACT
>PVKH010047335.1:0-10307 GCA_004027955.1 Chaetophractus vellerosus | reverse complement strand
CAGTCCTGAACCCATCCTGTGATTAATTTCCCAGTTCTGGAATGCATTGTTGGAATAGACATATTCAGCCACTGGCAGAAGCCCTGAATTGGTTCCTCGTTCTGTGAAGAGAGAGCTATTGTGGTAGTAAAGGCAAAATGTATAGATTAAAACTGCTTCTACTTACCAAATTAGTAAACCAACAGTAACACTGCATTGCTAGAGCGATTGCAGAGATGAGTGCCACTAACAAGGATTTGACAGATTCAGATGCTGATACCTCCCTTATCTCCATTTGCTATTTGGCTTGTGAAGAAGATGATACATCTTGGAGAATAATGGCTGATTATTGTAAACTTAATCAGATGGTGAAAAAAACTGTAGTTTCTGTTCCAGATGTGGTTTTGTTGCTGCAGCAAATCAGCATATCTTCTGGCACCTGGCATGTAACTATTGAGCTGATGAATGTTTTTTCCTCTATACCTATTAATAAAGACCTTCAGAAGCAGTTTACTAACAGGCGGCAAAGCCGGCAATGTACTTTGACTCTCTTTCCTCCTGGATATGTCAACTCTCCAGCTGCAAGCCAAATCTGGTCCTCAGGGAACTTGATCACTGCTCCTTTCCACAGGACATCATGTTAATACCTTACACTTACGATGTTATGCTGATTGGACCTGGTAAACAGATAGTAGTAAGTGCCATAAAAAACTTAGTAAGGCATATGTGTGACAGAGGGTGGGAAATAAATTCCACAAAAATTCAATGGTGCTGAATGACCCAGCAGATCTGACAGTGGTTGAAGTGTCTGTGAAAGATAGGGATGCTGTAGGAGCTTTTGGCATGCCCTCATAGGTAAATTATAGTGCAGATCTTTAAGAGCAAAGTTATAATATCCTCTGCTGATAAGTATTTTTATCTTGAGAAACAGTTCTTGGCTTGCCCCATGGGCAGTAGTAGAGAATGAATACTTGACTATGGAACAACAAATTACCATGAGACCTGAGTTGGCCATCATGAACTGGGTGTTTATGACTCACCAAGTCACAAAAACTTGGACATGGATAGCGGCACTCATCAAACAAAAGTGTTATGTATTACACTGGGCTCAAGCAGGTCCTAAAGGAACAATTACTTTGCATGAGTAACTAACCCAGATGCCCGTGATCTCTACTCCTGCTGTAGCAGGGGCTATGGAGTAGCAGCTCCTCCTATGATAGCTGTGTATAGCTTTTTCCCTCTCAACTTCCACCCATTACCATATAGAGAGTTCCCTATGATCAAATAACTGAGGAAGAAAAATCTTGACCTGTTATATAGATTGGCATGATATAGTGAAAATACCCAAAGGTGATGCCTGCAGCAGTACAGACCCACTACGGTGTGGCTTTAAAAGACTGGTAAAGGAAAATCATCCCAGTGAGCAGAATTTCAGGCAGTGCATCTGGTTCTTCATTTTGGCTAGAAGGAGAGATGGTCAGAAGTTTGGATCTACACTGATTTATGTTGGAGGCTGATGATTGGACTAGATGTTCAAGGAACTGGAAACAATAGGATTTTGATGACAAGGGGGTCTGGGGAAGAGTATGTGGATAGACTTTGTAAGGAGGCATAGAGTGTGAAGATACTTGTGTCACATTACAATGCTCACCAAGAGCAACCTCAGCCATGGAGAATCTTAATAATCAAATGGATAAGATGATCCATCTGGTGGATGTCAGTCTCTTTCCCCTTCCATCTTTGCCCAATAGGCTCATGATAAAGTGGTCATAGTGGCAAGGACAGAGTTCATGCATGGACTTCTACTCATTAAGACTGGTCTGGGGAAGCAGATGTAGCTCAAGTGATTGGGGCTCCCATCTACCATATGGGAGGTCCAGGGCTCAGTTCCCGGGGCCTCCTGGTGAAAAAGCAAGCTGGTCCACGCGGTGAGCTAGCCCAAGCGGAGAGATGGCCCACGCAGAGTGCTGGCCCTCACACAGTGCTGGCCCACGCAGAGAGCTGGTGCATCAAGGTGACACAACAAAAAGAGACACAGAAGAGAGACAATGAGAGACACAGCAGACCAGGGAGCTGAGGTGGCGCAAGAGATTGAGCATCTCTTTCCACTCTGGAAGGTCCTGGGATCAGTTCCCAGTGCTGCCTAAAGAGAAGACAAGCAGACACAGAACACACAGAGAGCAGACAGCAAATGCAAAAACAGCTGGGAGGCAGTGGTAAATAAATAAATAAAATCCTTAAAAAAAAAAAAAGACTGGTCTGACTGCAGCTACTGCTGAATGTCCAATTTGCCTATAGCAAAGACCAACGCTGAGCTCCCAATATGGTACCATTCCCTGGACAGACCAGCTGGTGACCACTTGATTATACTGGACCACTTTGATCATGGAAGGGACAGTGCTTTATTCTCACAGGAAGAGAAATTTACTCTGAAAGCAAATTTTCTTTTCCTGCTCACAATACTATATGCCAAAACTACCATCTGTGGACTTACAAATCCACCATCATGGTATTTTGCACAGCATCACTTCTGAACAAGGAACTAATTTTACAAAAATGATGTGTGGCAATGGTCCACACATGTGTTATGTTCCCACCATCCTGATACAGCTGACTGGCTAGAGTGGTGGAATTGCCTTTTGAAGATTTGTACATAGTGCCAACTCAGTGAAAACGACTTATGATGCTGAGATAATGCCCTCCAGGATATGATATATACTCTGAATTAGAGACCATTATATGGTGCTATTTCTCCCATAGGTTTCAAAGCTCTGGGAACGGAGGGAAATAAAGGGGTAGAAATGGAAGTAGTTCCACAGTCTTACCATCACTTAGAATATTTTTTAAAAATTTAACCATTCTGGTGGGATGAATTTGATGTTTATCTTGCTGATGACTAATGAGCTTCAGGGTTTTTCAAAATGTTTATTGACCATTTGCATTTCCTCTTCTGTCAAGTTCAAGTCTTGCCAAAATTTCTACTGTGTTATATATCTTTCTATTTTTTATTTGTGTCTTTTACATATTCTCATCAATAGTCCTTTGCCAGTTACATGTGTTGCAAATATCATCTCCTTATCTGACTTGTTTATACACTCTCTTGATATTGCCTTTTGATGAGCAAAGCTCTTAATTTTAATATAGTAAATAGTATCACATTTTTTCTCTGAGTGTCTACTTCCTTAGAATCCCACCTCCTTGGGGGGAATCCTATTAAACTCCCCACCTTGACCTAGGTTTTTATTCTGCAGACATTTTATTCTAATTTTTCTTTCTGATTCTTTTTTAGAGCCAAGTCTGCTTTTTATATGATCTTTTCCCTTGAGTCTGACAAACTGGCTTCCTAGAGATAGAGTTGTGTAGCATAGGCTTTCAAAATTTCCTTGTTAGCCTTTGGGATATAACAGTTTCACCAGGATTTTTCATTAGTTCAACTCAAGCAGTTGGTATATACATTGTACCACAAAAAGCCCCATGTTTTATTTATTTATTTTTTAGGCCAGTAAAAAGAATTTATTGGAAATGGGGGGAAGAACAGGACTTGCTGAGAAATGGGAGAGAAAGATGTAAATACACACCAAGATTTGGTATGGGCTCCTCTAGGCAGAGAGAGCGAACTCTGCCTCAAGTGGATACCCTTTAAATTGTTAATTATTCCTCCTCTTTCCTAATGATAAGGGGATGGGCCCCAGCTGTTATAGGTTACCCCACCTCTGGTGGGGGCCAATAGTGAGGCCTGTTTGGAATATCCAGGGCCAAGGGGAGGTCCCGGAAAGAGAAACTAGGACCTCAAGATTAAACTTAAGGTCTCAGCAAGGTCTTGCAGCTATGCTGTCTGCTGGCCATGTTGTCAGCTGGCCACGTTGTCTGTGAGCTGTGTTGTGGCTCGTCTTTTCCTCATTACCCTGTACTAACCTGCCTCAACTATCCCTCAGAGAGTTTACGCTCTATTCTTAAGGGGGTGCTGAGGGGCAATGATCATTTTTCTGTAGTTACTTCCTGCTGGACTGTTCTATTGAGGTTGAGGGAGGACAGGTCCAACACTGTGGTTGGAACTGGTTGAAATCCCCGCATGACTAATATCTTATTTTGGAAGGCATTGATTCTGGAAGAAATAAACTTAGCTAGAATTTTTGAAGATATATGGCCCCACTAAAAGGATAAAGAAGATGGTAGTTAGTGGGCCCAAAAAGGGAGCCAGCTATGACATACAGGCTCACGAGAGTGAGAAAGTCCAGGTGCCTTCAGAGGCTGCATCCCCCTGAAGTTGGTGGGCTTCATCTTGCAGGCTTTGAATGCTGTCTAGGACTATTTCAGAGCGATTTATATAAAAACATTTTTCGTTGCGTACCACAGCAGCAAGAGTTTGTTGGCTGACTCAGAGCTTCTAAAGTGGCGCATGGGTGGTTCAGTGGTAGAATTCTCAGAGCTTCTAAGGCGCGGCTAGTTTCCTCTATGCTATTAGTTAGCTCTAGGGAGAGATTATAATAGATTACGGGGTTTGGTACAAATTGCAAATTCCAGTATTCCATGGTTATGGTTAAGTTTAAGACAGTTTAAGACAGGGGGCGAGAAGAGGCATTGCCCTTCTAGTTATTGTATAGGGAGAAACTACAGGATATGAAAACAGACAAGACTGTCTTGCTTCTGCCTCACAATAGGTGTTTGGGCTAGAGTTAGAGGGAACAGCTGGCTTTGACACAGAGTTACTTAGCTTTGTTTCTTGAACAGGTGTTTCAGGCCATCCAATGACTGACACTCGTATGTCCCGTCAGGTGCTTTTGGTGAGCTGGCACTTCCTTGGGCAGCTGGCTTCACTCGGGATAAATGCACACAGCCGGGAATTCCACAGCTGTGGGAGCGATCAGAATCACAGAGTAAGGTTCCTTCCATTTTGGCTCTAATTGAGAGTGAGGCCTGTTCTCCTGCCGGGTTTTGATCAGAACCTGGTTCCCAGGTCTTGGGTGAGGAAAGGTTACCCAGAGAACATCTTGAACAGGAAAAGCCCCATGTTTATTGATAAAATATACACTTCCTGACCACAGGAAGTCTACAATCATGTTTAGGGTTTATGTAATTAATTCAGAATCAAGTTGGAGCAGCATGGTAGAGATGATTGTAGGTGATCAAGCCATTTCCGCCTACTCCCTGAAATCTCATCTTCATCCCTGGTTATAGTTCAAAGTAAAGTGGAAGAGAACTTGGAGCTTCCTACCTGGTCCTAGCACGGGAGCACAAAAACCCAAACAGCAAGCACGCCAGCTGCAACACTGCCACATTGACCATCTCCTCTCCATGTAGACGTCACTTGCCTTATCACCATAGTCCAGGTTGACAAAGCATTGACAAATGCTTTTTAAAAGGGATTTCGTCAGGAATCATTTTTACCACTTATGCCAATATTGTGAGAGTCTGATGGTCCTGAGACAAGCCTTTCCAAGACTCAGGGATCAGGGGATCTTGTCCTCTGAAATCCCCAGAAAAGTGAAGCTACCACTCTAGCATAAGCTTCCAGAAAGATCCTCTCTCAACTCCAGGAGTCATCTCTACACACAGGAACATATGTCTTTTCCCCGGTTTTAGGTTCTAGAAAAACCCATCTTGATTCCTAAATGAATCCTTTTTTTTCCTAAACACCAGGCCCTGTGCCTTAAGCCACCAGCCAAAGTTATAATTAATACTCAAACAATAAAGTTTGTGGGACCCGTGTCAATTAACTGCCCACACCCCTAGGACACCAGCCACAGGAGGCATTCCAAAATGCTGGATTCCCCACGTTTTTCTTTGCTTTCCAAATGCTACTTGCTGTCATTAGGTGTATGTTTTCTTGGCCAAAATGCCCTACATTGATACCTGGGGTGCTAATCAGTCACCTACATTCCCTTTTAGGTTCTTAACCAATTGAACACAGGCAGTGCAAAATAGGGTGCACCCACCTTCTTGGCTTAATAGGATTCCCTGCAAGAATGTGGGAGTCTAAGGAACTAGACACTCAGAGCAAAAGAGTAATACTATTGACTACATTAAAATTAAGAACTTTGCACTTTGTATTGACCTGGGAATCCCCGCAAACAAAGATGGTGTCACTTAGGCTCGAGGACAGAATGAGGCCTCCTATTTACACTTTCCCAAAGTGGACTTTGTTCCTTACCTGTTTGTGCAGCGCACATTTTCCCAGCCAACTACACAAAGAAGCATGGCTGTCTCGTAACCAATGTCTGTTGGAACAGAGAGGCCAGCTGACAGGGAGACTGGGAGCGGCATTGGCCTTTCCATGCTCTGTCCCACCCCACCTGGGTCAGCATGGGAAACATTTCTTTTCAGTCTTGCCAAGCAGATTTATTTTTATTCTGTGAGGTAGAATGAATAAAGGGGCAGAGAGAAGATCCAGAAGTAGTCACTCAAATACCACTCCATCTTTACGGAAATGTGAGGCAGGCGAGGGAGATTGTTTACCCGACAGATTCCAGCTGAGATGAGGCCAGTGTCCTTGTTTTGACAAAAGCATTCTTGTTGGCTGTTGCTGTGGTTGGGCTTGAGATATTTACCTAAATATTTTTAAACTTCAACGGCTGAGTTTTACCTGTTAAATTACTTTACAAGTAGCCAGAAGATTAACCTTTATTTTTTTACATGTTATGGACAGGATAGAGTATTTATCTTGCTTGGTTCCCTTGAGCCCAGGGTCTTAGAAAGGGGAAATCTGGTTTACACAGAAACAAGTTTAGTCTCAAGGTCAAACAGCACACAAATGTGCTAGAATTTCTTTATTTATTGAACCTGCTTACTCAGGCTCACATCAAACAGCGCTGTCCATATGCCTTTCTCACAAGGCAAGCCGTGGGGCATTCCACAATGCTGCCAACTCACCTTCAGTGTGTGGCCGAACGCACAGTCTTCAGGGGAAAGCCCTTCTAAAACAAAAACTTCCTCAGCAATTACTTACTGTAGTCCACGTGGGGTAGGACCTGGGGACATACTGATAACTATTACATTGTCCTTGCCTTCCGCGGACTCAAAATATCAAGTAAATACGACGTTTACTCTTTTAAACACCATCTTATAAATCTGCATAAAATTCTGGGTGATTAATACACTAAGAGGTTTTGAAAGAACATCTCTTTGGCCTGCAGATCTGGTTACAGCATAGGTCACAACATTGCTCTCGCTCTAGCCCAAGAAGAACCAAACACAGTCTCCACATGAATATGTCAAATTATGTGGCACTTTACCAAACAGAGTTACTCAAGTTCACATGTTTATTGGTCATGTCTCCTCAGATTGCAAAGACAAAAATCAGTTCAAAAGGAATATATTGGTTCATGTAATTCAGAAGTGCAGTGAACATCTGGCTTCAAGCAACTTGGGTCAAATAGTGCCAACAGATAGAGGTCCTGCTTTCCTCTATCTGCAGTCGTGTGTGGGAGAGATGGCCGCTGGTAGCCTCAGCCTCCACGGCAACTCCCAATCCCAGCCAGCATCCGTCTATCATGCTGTAAGGAGGACTTTGTCCCATTTTGGCTCATATTTTCATGGCTGAACCAATTGCTGTGGCCAGTGTTGTGTAGTGCCATGGTCGGTCAGACTCAAGTCATAAGTTGTAAGCCCACCTCTGAGGCCAGGCAGGGCTGGGGTCTGTGGAACCCTCCCTTGGGTCCAATTATATGGAATGAGAAAGAGGTAATTCCTCCCTCACAATTCCCTTGAGAAAGAATGGTGATGCCGATGAAGGAAAGAAAGGATGCTGCAAGGCAAAAAAGACAAAAATGTCCAGGGCAATTGACTCTTCAGAATGGATCCTTCATATCATTTTTTACACCTCGAAATGGCAAGATTCTTATAGCGTTAGGCAATAATGTGCTGGTAAGAGTTTGAAAGCTGGCAGTCTTTGGGATAGCGCTCTCACTTGTTATATTTGCCAAATTCCATACTTCCAGCAGGGCCAGTTTCAAGCCACCAGCTTGATACACTGACCAGTGTGGGGTGGGACAGAGCATGGAAGGGCCAATGACTATTATATAGTATTCCCACCAAACAAATAAAGTGCATGGAAATTGCCTCGAGAGAACAGACAGTAACAAAATATAGTACTATATTTAGGAAGGGATGAGTTTTGACTATTATATTTGTGTTTTAATATAATATAAATTAATTGCAAGTTTTTAAATAATGGTTTTAATAATCTAGCTCTTCTGAGCCCAAATCCCTCACTCTTTCAATCAATCTGTACCTTGGAGAGTTTACATATTTAGCTGTTTGGATTCAAAATGCTCCCATGAGGCTTTTGATTGTCCAAGTTGTATTTTTGATAGGACAAAGTATTTTCTCTCTCTTTTCTATTTTTAAATACAAAGTAAAGAGCTGCTTTCTTAACTTATAGCAACTCTCTTTCTTTGGCTACTAGTAAATTTAGTTACACTGAAATAGGAGAGAAAATTTGATCAGCATTTTGTTATTTTCTTTTAGATAAACTTTAAAAAATCCATCTGAAATGTATTCCCACAGAGAGTAGATCAAATACAAACTACATCATATTAAATGAATAAAATACCATCTTAGCTGGACAAAAAAAAGTAATATATTCAGATCACCAATTAAAACTAAGAACTCAATACAGGCATGTGAATACAATAAAACTCAAAGTGACTTCCTGCAGATCCATTCTTCAAAATTCAAGGAAAGAACATGTAAAAGTTCAAAGACTTGCTAGCAAGCAGCTCCTCTTCCTTTTCTAGAGAGGAGGTCAGAAGGAGGTCAGAACGATTTAATTTGCTGTTTTGAGCTACCTCTTGATATCTTGTTTTGCACATTTTTGCAAGCCCAAGTGGAAGGGGTGAAAGTACACAGAGAAAAACTGAGCTTATGAGAAAGGAGCGCCTGTATTGGCAGGTGAGCTGTTTTTTATTAATAAGTGTTGCGCTGAGGGGTGTGCAGGGGAACTTGAGTGAAGACAATTTTCATCTCGGACCAGTCGATTGCAGCAACACTAGTTATGCCAAGTCAGTTCCACAGGAAAACTAGAAAGTGCAGGGTTTCTCCCTATCCCGAGCCAGTAATTTCTTCAGGGAGAAAAGTCACCATCTCACTTTAGGGGCCAAGCTATTGCCTGGAACATTTGTGCTCTAAGCAGTGGAATCATGCCAAAGGCAACAGAAATATTTCTCTTTAATTAATTTCCACTGGCGTCACTTTTGACTGTAGACCGATGTTTAGTCCAACTCTTCTGCAAGTTGTGTGTGACTTTCCCCAGTGTTCTGTTTACAGCTGCTCAGTATGCTGTTTGGTAAGTGGTGAGGAAGTTATGAAGATAGTTCAGTGACTTCACCCGAGACAGGGGGAGACAAAGAGGTGGCTCGCCAATTTGTAAATCCTTTCTAAAACCAGAGGCTATCGCAGGCGTGGGTAATAATGGCAACCCAGTGGAGCAAACTGTCCCCCTGATTGCGAGGGGGCAGTTAGTTTGTTGTGTTCAACTGAATCCATCTGCTTCCATATGATGTGTTTTTATACAAGCTCCTCACCTTTGTGAGCTCCTTTGATATATATGAAAAATCCCCATGGTTTGTTGGGTCTTTCTTTATTCTGGGTTGTGAGAAATCTGTGGGAAATTCTGGTATTCTGAAAAGCAAAGTTGACTGTTTCTGAGACCAAAAAAAATCATCCTTAAACGTCTTAGTGCATCCTATCACTCAGAAGAGTGTTTCTGACTGGAAGTGATTTTTGAGTTCTCAGTGCTGGGTGATACAGTGTTGAACAAAATTTCTCTGAAGTCTGCAAGAAGCCCGTTCTGGAAACATTATGAAGTTGAGGGAGTGACACCTCTTGCCAATTTTAGGTTCAGGGCTTTACTCACTAAGGAGCTCAGAACTGGCCTTAGTGGTCTCTGAGCAAAGGGTGCAGCTAATACAAAGCAAGGGAAGAAGGGGGACCATGTGAGGAAGGTGTTTGGAACCTGGCAAGTGATAGAGGAGCTTCATGCTCTATGAATTCAAGGGCAAGAATGAGGCTCTACTCAGAGTAGAGCAAGGAGAGAGACGTCTAGGTGAAGAAGAGGGTGCAGGGAGGAGTCTCAAGATGGCTCTCCGAGAATTCAGCTCTGCGGTCTTGTTTTCTTTTCTTTTCTTTTTTTTTAGGAGGTACTGGGGATTGGCCAAGCAGGTGCTCAACCACTGAGCTACACCTGCTCCCCTGCCATCTCATTTTCTGTTCTCACAGGTCTAAGAGACCAGCAGGCAAACGTGCTTCTTTCCTTTCTCTTCTCCCTTTCGTCCTCGGGTTATTTTAAGGCCAGTCTGGGGAGGTCTCCTACCTAAGGCCCCTGGACTGCA
>PVKH010047334.1:0-10307 GCA_004027955.1 Chaetophractus vellerosus | reverse complement strand
TGCCGTCTTTATTAGCCGGCTCCGGTCCTCGTCAGGAGCCTCGGCCTCGCGTAGTCCCGCGTGAGCGCTTACTCCCTCACTCAGCCTGGCCGGCCATTCACGCGAGGCCCTGGCTCCAGCGCGGCCTAGTAGGCCTCGCGCTAGGCCTACTCCCCCACCCCCCGCCTTTTCCCGGTGGCGGCTGCGCAGGAGTCAAGGAGGGCGCGCGCGCGGTAGGGGGGGCGGCGGTGGATTTGTTGGTTGAGGGGGGTGGGGGGAGGCGATGGCCGGCTTGCTGGCCGGGCGGGTGAGCGCGGCTCCCCGCGGGGGTCAGGCGCTGGCGCAGCCACACGAGGAGGCGCTACTAGACCGGCCCCTCCCCCTGGATCGCAGCGCCCCCCCCCGACCGAACCGTTTATTTTTTTTCCTGTTTCTTTTCTAGTCGAGGGGGGGGCGCATTTTTTTTTTTTTTTTTAGTGGAAAATGCCTAGATGGCCGAGGGGAAGGGGGGCTGCGGAGTTAAAGAAAGGGTAGACGGGCCCTCAGTTACCGAGATATCCGGGACGTTCTCTCGGGGTAACGAATTTTGAAATTACAAAATGCCTGCCGATATAGACCCAGACCGAGCTATTTATAGGAGAAGGGGTAATGGACTGCAGGATTAACAGTTGTATTGTTGGGATCGGGTATGCTTATGTTAACCTAGTCAGGAGACTAAATATGACAGGTATTTCTTGGATTACTTGGGTGTTTTGGAGTTAGAAATGAGTTTTTGTGCCTTAACTGAGAAAATGGGCTTCAAAATGAGTTTTCAATTATCTTCCCTTTTCGAACTGCATAATTGTGTTATTTGGAAAGTGCCTACCATCATATTTGAATAGGGATAAGGAATTGAACTGCCAGATTTTTACCATATCTCATTTAAAAATAAAAATTCCTAACTCTCCCCCACCAAGCAGTACTGTTTTTTCATGAGTCAAAAGTATCAAATTCTGGGGTTTTGCCAGCAAGTATATTCTGAAAATGTGGAAATGAGGTGCTTCAGGGATGAAAGGCTCATCTTTTTTTATGTAATCACTTACACCCTTGAGGTAGCCAGGGGGCATTTTGCCATATACTGATTGGTGTGGCAGCCACTTAAACATATTTTAAATATTTAGAGTATGGGCCTTTGAGTTAGGCCAAGGTTCAAAATAAAAAGGTGGCTGGTTTTGTGAAGGGGAAAAACTAGAGGGGGGGGTCATCGGCATTAAACGGGTGAGTACATAAAATGTCATCCAAGAAACATGGTTAGATCATGAGGTGGAGGTATATCTAAAAATTCTCTCTTTTGCACATAACCAGTTATTTCAAAGCAGAAATGTTAGGAACATTGTTTGGTTCAGAGGATCAGTGGGGAAAGGGCCCTGCTGGGTAGGAAAGGCACATTACTGCTGCTTAAAACAATTGCAAAATAAATTTTTAGCATTTCCAGTTTTGTTATCTTTGGATGAAGATTCAATAAAGACAGGTAATAAAGATTAATACTGAGAAGGAAGGAAAATTTCTCAAATTTGAGTAGCAGTCAAGTTGGATTGGGAGAGGGTATAGGAGGGGAAAAAACACTACTTAATATATTGTTCGAGTCATTTTCCAAAGGGTAATATGAAACTCCAGCATTCTTGGATAATGCCTTTTTCAGTGAGCTTGTGACTTAAATCTTGTAAAAATCATTTAGTGTCATCCATCAACACCTGAAATTTGTGATAGGAGTTACATCTCAATTACTTTATCTAGACATCACTGAAAATTTACATATGTTCTCTAGCTTTCCACCTGAACTGCTACCTAACATGGAAGCAAGAAGTCATTTGCTCTTCCTGTAGTTTGTTAGTTTGCCCTTATGATTTCCAGGTGTCTCTTCATCCTGTTTAGGCTTTTTCTGCTAGAGGACAACTGGTGCCCATTCAGCATTTTCCTTAGAACTGTTGGCAGTTGAAGGAACCTTTCTCATCCAAAGAGTCAGCGAAACCCTAACAATAATGAGCAGACTGGAAAATTGCCTTCTATACTCAAATAAAACCTGAGATACAAATGTAGTTGTGTTGGGTGTCTACAAACCTGTTGTCATTTAAAGAAAAGTGTCAATTACAGAATAGTGATAATGGGAAGATAATGTGGGAAGTCTTCTTTTTTCCTTCTGATTTTGGACATGTGTACAATTCAGTTTTTGGCTTTCATCCCCACCAGTGACCAAAGACTTGACCACTCAAAGTCCAGCTCCCCAGAACACTGCTCGACATGGACACCGGTGTGATTGAAGGTGGATTAAATGTCACTCTCACCATCCGGCTACTTATGCATGGAAAGGTATGCAGCAGCTTGGAAAATTGGGTCATAGTAACTGCTAGGGGGAGGGGCCAGGAAGAGAGGGCATGAATCTTGGAGCTCATCAGATTAACACTGTGGGATGTCTGGCTTTAGCATTCTCCCTAGCTGAGTGTAGTTGGAAAAAGGGACAGACATACTTTACTAGGAAGCTCCACTGAGCAGGAAAGGCTTAACTAGAGGACAGAACTAAAGAGTATTTGATACGTGGATGGAAAGATTTTTTTCATGGAGGTTTCTCTAGGTTGAGATACATTCCCCCTAGGCAAAAGAACTCAGGAAACCTAGAGAGGGGAAAATACGTTTGGTATTAAAGTTTATATTAAACACAAATGTAGCACTTAATTCCTTGTGCCTCATTATTCCTTCACAATTCTTTGATAGCTTCACTTCCTAATTCCAAGCACAGAAAAGAATAAGCTCCTGACCCCCTCATAAGTCTTAAAATCTTTCATGTGGTTTGTTGTAATTAGCATAGATAGCAGTTGACTAGCTGTACAGTTATAAATTCTTGTTCATGATAATTAACACTGTTGACACTAATTTTCTACATTGCAGGAAGTTGGCAGTATCATCGGAAAGGTAAAACAATTTCACTTCAACTGTAATTACAGTTTAGACAGTTTGGGTTGAAATAGCAGTTGGAACTCACTCTTTTCTTTCTCTTACAGAAAGGAGAATCAGTTAAGAAGATGCGCGAGGAAGTAAGTTTTGGAGGGGCTTTGGGATTGTTACTTTGTTAAATTAACCTTTTAAGACAAAAGCAAAAATTCTGTTTAGTGAAAGGTTGTGGGGAATTGTCACAATAGGAGAAGCAGGTATTTTCAAACTGTTTTGTTCTGGGTTTTTTTTTTTTTTTTTTTTTTTGGTATAGTATGCTGGGAAATACAGTTTGGCAAGTCTCAGAATTCATTCAAGACTTAAGACAACTGCTCTAGTCTATGTTTGAAAACAGAGACTGAATGGTGTTTTCAGACGATAGTGATTTTGCCTTGTATTTAGATCGTTCTGTACCCTGGCCATTGTCCATTTTTATTTAGGATGGGCTATAGATACCTCCTACATATACTCAAATATTTTTGTCTGTTTAACTACTTTTTGCTCTTTTTTTACCCAGAGTGGTGCACGTATCAACATCTCAGAAGGGAATTGTCCTGAGAGAATTATTACTTTGGCTGGACCCACTAATGCCATCTTTAAAGCCTTTGCTATGATCATTGACAAACTGGAAGAGGTTTGTTGTCCTCTGTTTCCCCCACCTACTTATTCTTCCTTTCATAGTGTTTCTAGATAGCTTTTTTTTTTTCTTTCCCTAAGGGGTTTTCATCCTGCCTTCTCACAGGAGCTTTTAAAACTAGATCCTAAAAATCTATAGGTGGTTCCTTTACTGTCCAACATCCCCCCAGATTTTCCCATTTATAATAAATAAGGTGCTTGAATTGTTGAAACAGTTGGTTTGACATCTTTTTGGCATCTTGACCAACAGTTTTGAGGGAATGACACCGCTGCTTTGGTCAACTCTATGCCTCTTAATTCTGTTGAATGAGCAAAAGTAATGTGCATTTCTAGGGACCCTGCTGAACACCAGTATACTCCATAGATGCAGATATACTTCAGTCCTGGATGCTGTTATTTTTAGAAATCATGCTGATACTTTGTCAGAACTATACTGGGAGGAGGGGATGTTTTCTGGGTTATCAGAAACAAAAGGTCCATACCGGAGGTTTTTGGCAGAAGGAGTTTTTTTTGTCTGACCAAGCAGCCTCCTTCAGAGGCTGAACATTAACCATTGTCCTAGGTTTAGTCCCTAGCCCCTTCCTCCTTCTGCAGTGATGCAGTTAATTGTGCAATTGACACCGCAGGCAGCTTTTGGTTGGTAGGTTGGTGTTTGGCTACTTAATGGTGCTTGAAATCTTATCCCTGCCAAGATCAGAAATGCTCTCTTAACTTACAGGACCGTGCTTGTCCAGAGCTTATGGCTTAAAAAACATTTACCCTGTAACCAAAAAAAAAGTGTTCTCTACATCAGGTGCTTATGCTTCAGCAATTCCCAGGTGTCTAGCCACTATATAGAGATGAGGCTGAGAAGTAATGTTCCAGAAGACTGAACTTAACTGAAGTAGCATCGTGGGAAAGACTGGCCTTTGGAGCTAATACAATTAAATTGACCCCTTTTTGATGTGATTGGGAAAAATATTCTGAGCCTCAGTTTCATTTATCTGTACAATGCTAATATTTCCAAAAACTTAAATGATACAGAGTATTCCATCTTTCTAGTTTTCTAACACCCTCAACAGAGGACAGAATTGGTGGCTTGAATCTGGGCTTGCATTATTTTCGTTTTTCTGTTAATATTTGGCTTAACTTTTTGTTTACCTTTGCCAGGTTAACTGTAAATTCCAAAACATCATAGTTGCTCTTTATACAAACCTGACTCCCCAAGATGAAGGAAAATGTATTTGGGGCTAATGCTTAGGAAGTTTGTAGTAGTTTTTATCTTCAGAAATATATGGAGGTTCATATTTGAAGTTTTGTCAGTGGTGGGTTATGGCATGACATGGGTGTTTGTGTTTTATGATAGTTGTGCGTTTCTGGAGAGCTTGTTAAACTTGTACATCCTTCTGGTGTTCTGAATTTCTTTTCCTTTTGTAGGACATCAGCAGCTCTATGACTAATAGCACAGCTGCCAGTAGACCCCCAGTTACCCTGAGGCTGGTGGTCCCTGCTAGTCAGTGTGGCTCTCTCATTGGAAAAGGTGGTTGTAAGATCAAGGAAATAAGAGAGGTTGGTAATTTTTGTGCTTCTTTTAGAAACATCACCCGTTCTAAATGTGGTTTGTTCTATTAGCACTGAGTATGGTTAAGATAGGTTTGCATTTGCTGAGATGAAAATTTTTATTAAAGTAACAGTTCTAGAGGATTCAATTTTGATGTACTAGGAGTAAAGTTATACAATTATTTTTTTTTTTAAAGATTTATTTATTTTATTACATATCTCCCCTTCCCCCCGCTGCGGCGACGCGCCGAGACTGGTCACTGCGCAGGCGCGGCTTTCCCCGCTTGTGGGCGGTCTCTGCGTCCGATCACGGCCGGCTTTCAGTTCGCGGGAGGCTGGCTGCGCTCCATCCGCAGGCGACCTGCCCTGTCCGTGGCAGCTTCTTGCCCTGCCCACGGCGGCTCCGGCCCGCCCATGGCGGCTTGCCATTCTCAAGGCGGTCTGCCCGCTAGGAGAGGTCCCCGGGAATCGAACCCGGGGCCTCCCATGTGGTATGCCGGCGCCCTATCCACTGGGCTATTGAGCCGGCCCCAAGTTATACAATTTTGAGAGATTAAAATTGACTAATGCTTTTTTACTTTTTGTTAGATAAGTTGTAGGTTTATAGAAAAATCCTGCAGAACGTAGAGTTCTTATATGCCCCCACGTGTAGTTTTGCCTAATATTAACATTTTGCATTAATGTGGTGTGTGGCACCTTTTTTAAAATTGATGAAACAGTATTATTAAAATTATTCTATTACCTATAGTCCATGGTTTATATGTCAGTTCACTATTTTACAGTGCTGTGTTTTTTTTTTTTTCCTTTTTTTTCCCCTTTTAATTCTAGTAACACATGAAACCTGTAATTTTCCCTTGTAACTATATTCATACGTATAATTCAGTGGTGGTAAATAACATGCATATTGTTCTACCATCACCACCATCCAATGCCAACACTTTTCCATCACTCTAAATAGAAACTGGACCCATTAAGCATTAACTTCCCATTCCCATGCCCTACCCCCAGCCAGGTAATCTGTATTCTAGTTTCTGACTTCATGAGTTTGCTTATTCTAATTGTCACATCAGTGAGATACAAAATTTGTCTTTCTGTGTCTGGTTTATTTCACTCAACATGACATCTTAACTGTAGTTATTCAGAATGTGAAAAAGTTACTCAGAATTTTCAGCTATTGCATTTATGGCTTGTTTTCATTTTATAATAATTCTTGGCATGTCTTTCATGGAGCTACATAATTTTTTGCATGGTTAAGGAGAATACAGGGTGATATAATAGTAACAATATTTTTCTTGTCCATTAAATAGCAAGAGGAAAATTGGAAGAATTACTTGAGTGTAGTTGTAGTACTAATAAATTACAGAAGTTACATTGAATTATGGCAGCTATTAGTTGTATTCAGAGGTTATTGAATTTAATTAGGTGTTGGAATGGCACTTTAATGGCTCCTAAAGGAAAACTAGATTGAGTTTCTGGGAGCCTTCCATATATATTGAAGGCAAGAATCTTGATTTCTTTCATTGGTGTATTCCAAGCAACTGAAATGGTGGTTAATAAAAATATTTGTTGGTTATAAGAATGAAAGGTGGGTGGTATTTATAGGGGTTTTGTTTGGTAGTTCATAAAGCTATCATTAGCTCAGATGAAACTATCTAGAAGGATTGTTTTCTTGAGATCAGGTTATATTTAGGCTGTTATCCAGTTTTATTCTTGGCTCTTAGAGCTTAACTTATTTTTAATTCTGGTGAAATAGTTCTGTCCTATCAATCTGGAATAATGGAAAAGTGGGAAGGGGGAGAATTTTAGAATCTAAAATTGTAACTGTGAGGAATTGAAAGAGCATGAGCTGTTTTTCTCTGATTTTGAATTTCTTTTTACCTGAAGAGTACAGGGGCTCAGGTCCAGGTGGCAGGGGATATGCTCCCCAACTCAACCGAGCGGGCCATCACTATCGCTGGCATTCCGCAATCCATCATTGAGTGTGTCAAACAGATCTGCGTGGTCATGTTGGAGGTAAGCCCTCAGGCTCATGCTGGGTATGGGGGGAGGGCAGATCTGGAGAAAGGGACTGATCTATATTTAGTAAGACTAGAATTAGGTGAAGCTGTTAGAAGCTTTCGATGGGGGTGGGGAAGAGGTTCCCTGAGTTCATATTTTCCTTCTTCAAGCTTTGACTTTTCATAGTCTCCACAAAAATAGCGTCTGCTGACCAGTGGTGATCTTTTGGTTCACAGCAATTCTAGAAAGCTTGGTAGGATAAGATTCACTAGTTGGACTGAGTGGACAAATGGTGTATCTGAGATCCTGGGAAGCTATATAGAATTTGTACAAATTCTTCGGATTTTTGGTACTTTGAGGCAGTATTTCAAAATGGCAGCTCTATGCAATTGAAATGGTGATTATGTATAACTTATGTGAGGTCCTGATAATATGTTACTCTCAAAATTAAGAGTGAGAAAGCATAGTAGTATTTTCAAGTAGAGTACACAAAAATATTCATTAGGGCTTTGAACTATTGATGGTCCAGTGACTGTCATCCCAGGGGTGACATTTGAGTCCTTTATTTGCTATTTTGACTTTATTGCCTATTCAGGCCAAAATTTGAGATCCTAAAAGTGTGTGTGTGTGTATGTGTATGTATGTATGTATGTACATACATGCAGAGTCTTTTCAGTGATGATTAGATTTATTTTTAAAACATGAAAATAATGCTTAAGCTTATTTCAGGGTCAGCATCTCCTTGATATGAATTAGTGTGAGCTGTGTAGACCAAGGACTATCTTTCTGCTTTAAAGGCAAACCAATTCTCCAGGTGTTTTGAAACTAGATCTAGCCAGAGACATAACATTGGTAGGTGAGGGGAAATAATACACAATTTTTAATTTAAACGACCTGTGTGAGCTTAAGCCACACAGCTGAAGCAGCTTTGAAACCTTATCTCTTTTTGTTTTTTTCCCCTCTGACTCTCTCCCAGTCCCCCCCGAAGGGCGTGACCATCCCGTACCGGCCCAAGCCGTCCAGTTCTCCGGTCATCTTTGCAGGTGGTCAGGTAAGAAAATTTTTATTGGTGAGCAGTAATGGTCAAGGATTATATTTGAAATGTCAACTTTGCCAGCAGCACACCAGGCCACTCTGCATGCTTGCTGAAATCTGTACTCTGGCCATAGTTTGACCTGCTTTCAGTTTTATTTATTTTTGTACTGGAGAAAGCTATGAATGCCATGCCTTTGTTTAATATTTAGCAGGCAATGGAAGTTTTGTAGGCACTCAAAGAAGTAATTTGTATTTGGTAATTAAGGTGGGTTGGGTTAGAAGGAAGGGTTAAATTGTCTTGGTGTCACTACTCCCCACTCCTACTCCATCCGTGCTTTTGTGGGGTGATCTTTAGAGGTCTGACTAAAGGTAGCAACGAGACTGACCTCTGAAAGAGATTCTGGATGGTTCTCAGAATTGGGGATCTTGAACCTGAGTGTCCTACAAACTTCCCCTTCCCCCCACCTCACCTCCCCTACTCCTACCCCTTCGCTCCCAAACTCCAGTGTGTTGTCCCTCAAGCTGTTAACATCGTAAACACTGGTTTGAATCTTCATGGCATAACTTAAGCAAGCAGGATTAAGGGTTCAGTGTGCAAGAAAAGGGGCGGAGCATGTTGGGCTGTGGTGCTATGGTCTTTGGTGTACCAGCACCAAAGCACCCCATTTGGCCATTTGTCCTTCACCAACCTAAACTCTTGTTCCTTGGCATGTGGTTCATTCTAAATTAAGATTATGACAAGAGCACTGATCAGCACCACTGTAGTCTATACTTTGTTGGTATTTGAGGAGTAGGTAGGTCAGTTTTTAAAAATATTGGGGTTCAGGCTGAAATAGTAACCATTTTGGTAGCTACCTAGACAAGTGTATTGCTCAGAGTGCCTTTCCCACTTGGGGCTGGCTTGTTACAAGCATATTTATTCAACTTGTTCCATCTCAGCTTACATTTGATCTGGAAGCCATTTATAGAGGAAACATAAATTTGATGTCCATCTCATTCACCTTCTATTGCGTTAGCATAAAGCTGAACAAGTTTTGGGGAACTTACTTTGTCACGAAGTTCTGGGAGCTTTCCACATGGAATCAAGTTACTAAGCCAGTGTGCTTAGTGTCTTGATTTTGGTACTAAGCTTGGACAGACTGGTTTGGTTAAAGGACTTTAGTCTGGAAGCATAGGCAAAGACCCAGAGTTAGTGTAGCCAGGTGGGTTAGCCTTAGGAATTTTCCCTTCTCCCCAGGAACTCCGGGTTCCTGCTCTTTTGGATTCTTCCACTCTCATTTGGGATTGCAAAGGAGTCCCATGCTTGTGTGGCAGAAATCCTCTGTTTACAGTTCTTGGCTTCAGTTCCCTTTTCTTCCCTTCCCCTTCTTCCTTCCCTTCCTACCTCTTTGCTTCCCTTCCCTTCCTGCCCTTTATTCAGTGGACATCCTCTAAAAGCTTGCAGTTTCTTCCACGAGTGGCCCTGCCATGGATCATTCCCACAGGTCTTTTTAAATTGACCAGTCCGTGCAGTGTCCACAGATGGACCTGTGTCTTTTGTGACAAAGTGGGCTCTGTAGGAGTTCAACTTACTCCCACACTGACCAGGAGCTGGCATCAGCTCTGGTACCCCACCCGTTCATTCTTACTGAAAATAGACCAATTGCGCAGTGTGAAATCTGCCACTAGGTAACTTTTTTTTTTTAATTCACTGATTGCAGCTCGTTTCAAATTGTGTCGTGAGCTCCTTTTTAATGAAAAAAAAAAGGAAAAAAAAATGAAACAACTTTTTTTTGGTGTGAATTTCATGCTGGTGACAAGGTGCCGGATTGACAGCCCTGGAGACTGAAATCCTCTATTTATCCACAGGACAGGTACAGCACAGGCAGCGACAGTGCGAGCTTTCCCCACACCACCCCGTCCATGTGCCTCAACCCTGACCTGGAGGGACCACCTCTAGAGGTGAGAGGGGGATGTTCAGTCTCCAAGGCTCACTCAATCCTTCCGCCTCAGCCGAGACTGCCAACACGCGGGGGGCCAGTGGCGCTGGTGATTTTTGTGCTGTGGACACCACCTGTCCACGGGGACCTGGACTGACCCCCCCCACCTCATTTCACACAGGCCGCGTAGCCCACCAGATGGTAACACTAACTTTTTTTTTTTTTTTTTTTTTT
>PVKH010047333.1:0-10313 GCA_004027955.1 Chaetophractus vellerosus | reverse complement strand
AGCTGGCCCCCTCCCCATTACTTTTGCATAATATTGCTGGATAAAAAATTCTGGGTTGAAACTTATTGTTTACTCTTTCAACACTTTAAAGATGTTTGTCCAGATTTTTGTGAAGATGGAGGATTAGAGAGGCAGAAGTATCACTTCTCTCCCCCCAGAATAGCTGGAGGACAAGTAGGGAATGTCTAGAGACATGTTCTAGAGTTTAGGACACCAGGGAAAGGCCAGACATCACCCAGAAAAGGGAGGGGCAAGGGAAAGGAGTCTTGGCTGGGTGGAACAAATCCCATGAGTAAAGCTGCAGCAATAGCTGCTGGTGCCCATCCCCCCATCTATGGAGTAAATGGCATATGCAGACTGTAGTTGATGAGGACTGCAGGGTCTATGGACTGAGGGAGTTGCAGGGGTTCTTTTCCCCAAGTGAGGGGAGAGGGAGGGACACAGCCTATAGCAAACTCAGATTTTGGCCAGGAAAACTTGGTCTGCTGCTTTGGAGGGGTCACATACTTCCTGGCTGGGTGGGTTTGAGATATTGTTTGCCCTGAGAGCTCACAGGGAGATAAAGATAATTTGCTTTCTTAGACTCCCTCACTTCTGCCCTGGGATGGTTGCTGAGGACACAGAGGGAGGAGGGGTGTGGCCAGCCAAGGGAGGAGAACAGCTTCTGAGAAACTTTGTGAGGCTTGGCCCACCTTGAAGACATAGCTTTTGTATCATCTGCCAGGGCAGGGATGCAGTAAATCCATTGCACCCTAGCATCTAGGGTCTAAACTGAGAGGCCTGCCAGAGAGCAACGTCTGTTGATATAACAGAAAAGTGCATGAAAAGAGGGGATAAATAAATAAATAAATAAATAAATAAATAAATAAATGAGATAATCAGGTGCCTTTACTGCCTGCAGCCCATTACTGGGTTCTTAGTGCTGGTTTGAGCAGTTAAACAGGGGCAATCCTAAATATTTAGAACAAGTTGAACCAAGAATCAAAGAACAGTGGTAGCACACAGCTACTTAACAGCAAATCCCTAGGCAAGACAGAAAAACTAAACATCAGAGGAAACTCAGCATCACAATCACATGCCTAGATATCAGCAAAAAATTACAAGCCATACTAAGAAAAAGGAAGTTATGACTCAGGCAAAGGAACAATTCAAATCTCCAGATAAGGCACAGGACTTGAAATAGCTAATCAATGATGTTCATACAAATAGCCTAAATCAAATCAAGGCATTGAAGGACAACATAGCTAAAGAAATAAAAGACATTAAGAAGACACTGGGCAAGCACAAAGAAAAATTAGAAATCTTGAAAACTAAAAAAACAAAACCCAGAATTTATGGGAATGAAAGACACAATAAGTGAGATTAAAAACACAATAGAGGCATGCTACAGCAGATTTGAAATCATGGAAGAAAGAATCAGTGACATAGGGGACAGAACAGCTGAAATTGAAGAAAGAACAGAAAGAGAAAAGAATGGAAAAAATTGAGCCAGGGACTTAGGGAGTTGAATGATACCATGAAGCACACCAACATATGTGTTATGGGAGTTTCAGAAGGAGAAGAGAAGGGAAAAGGGGCATAAAGAATATTTGAGGAAATAATGGCTGAAAATTTCCCATCTCTCAAGAAAGACATGAATATACATGTCCAGAAAGCCCAGCATACTCCAATTAGAATAAATCCAAATAGACCTATAACAAGACACATAAAATTCAGAATGCCAAATGCCAAAGATAAAGAGAAAATTCTGAAAGCAGCAAGGGAGACTTGAAACATCACATACAAGGGACATGCAATAAGACTTGTGCGAATTTCTCATCAGAAACCATGGAAGTGAGAAGGCAGTGGTATGATATAATGAAGGTACTGAAAGAGAGAAACTGCCAGCCAAGAATTCCTTATCCAGCTAAACTGTGCTTCACATATGACAGTGAGTTTTTTTTTAAATTAATATTCACAGATAAACAGAAACTAAGAGAGTTTGCAAACAAGAGCCCAGCTCTGCAGGAAACATTAAAGGGAGTTCTGCAACCAGAAAAGAAAATACAAGAGAGAAAGGCTTGGAGGTGGGCATAGAAGTGAAGAATATTGGAAAGGGAAACAAAAAGGGTAAAACAACAGAAAAAATAAGATACAACATAGGAAAGCCAAAGGATAAAATGGCAAAATAAATAATGCCTTTACAATAATAACATTGAATGTTAATGGATTAAACTCTCCAATTAAAAGACATAGGCTGACAGAATGGATGGGAAAACATGAGCTATCTATATGCTGTCTTCAGGACACTCACCTTAGACCCAAAGATACAAATAGACTGAAAGTGAAAGATTGGAAAGAGATATTTCATGCAAATAGTAACCAAAAGGGAGCAGGGGTAGCTATACTAGTGTCAGACAAAACAGACTTTAAATGTAAAAAGTGATAAGAGATGCAGAAGTCCACTATATATTAATAAAAGGCACAATACACCAGAAGGAGTAACAAAATACATGAGGCAAACTCTGGCAAAACTGAAAGGAGAAATAGGCATTTCTACAATAAACAGCACTTCAAAATAGCACTAACATCAATAGATAGAACAACTAGACAGAAGATCAACAAGGAAACAGAGAACTTGAACAATATGATAACGAGCTGAAACTGTCAGACATATACAGAACATTGTACCCCAAATCAGCATGTTATACATTCTTCTCAAGTGTTTGTGTATCTCTTTCCAGGATAGACCACATGTTGGGCCACAAAGCAGTTTTCAATAAATTTAAGAAAACTGAAATTGTGCAAAGTACCTTCTCTGATAATAATGGAATGAAGATGGCAATCAATAATAGGCCGGAAATGGAAAAATTCTCAAATATACGGAAGCTTAAACAATACACTCCAAAACAATTTGGTAGGTCAATGTAATTGAATTGAGAGTTCAAAGAGAAATTAGAAGATATATTGAGATGAATGAAAACAAGAACACAACTTATCAAAACTTATAGGATATAGCAAAGGCAGAGCTAAAATCAAAACCTAACCGAACACCTGAAGAAACTAGAATAAGTACATTAAACCAATCCCAAAGCAAGCCAAAAAGAAAGAAGTGACAAAGATAAGAGGAGAAATAAATGAAATTGAGAATGGAAAAACAATAGTGAAAATGAACAAAGCCAAAAGCTGGTTAGGTGAGATCAATAAAATTGACAAACCCTTAGCTAGACTACCAAAGGAAAAAATGAGAGAAGATGCAAATAAATAAAATCAGGAATGAGAGGGGGTACATTACGGCTGGCCCCACTGAAATAAAAAGGATTATAAGAGGATATTATGAGAAAATGTATGCCAAGAAATTAGACACCTAGATGAAATGGACAAATTTCTTGAACTGCACAAACAGCCTACAATGGGTCTACAAGAAAGACAGGGACACAACAAACCAATCACATTTAAAGAGATTGAATCAATCATCAAAAATTTTCCAACAAAGAAATGATCAGGACCAGATGGCTTCACAGGTGAATTTCACCAAACATTTTGAGACGAATTAGTACCAATAATGTTTAAACTCTTTCAAAAAATTGAAAAGGAGAGAAAATTACCAAACACACTTTATGAAGCCAACGTCACCCTAATACCACAGCCAGATAAAGATACTGCAAGAAAGAAAATTATAGACCAATTCTCCCTATTGAACTTACATGCAGACATTGTCAACAAAACACTTGCAAATTGAATCCAATAGCATATTAAAAGAATTATACACCACAGTCAAGTGAGTTTTATTCCTGTTATGCAAGGGTGGGTCAACATAAGAAAATCAATTAATATAATACCTCACATTAACAAGTCAAAGTTAAAAAAACATATGATTATCTTGAGTGATGCTGAAAAGGCACTTGTCAAAATCTAGCATCTTTTCTTGATAAAAACGCTTTGAAAGATAGGTATAGAAAGAAAGTTCCTGGGGCCAGCTGGATAGCCTAGTGGATAGGGCGCCGGCATACAACATGAGAGGCCCCGGGTTCGGTTCCCGGGGACCTCTCCTAGCGGGCAGACCACCTTGAGAATGGCAAGCTGCCATGGGCGGGCCAGAGCCACCGTGGGCAGGGCAAAAAGCTGCCACGGACAGGGCAAAAGCCGCCACGGGCAGGGCAGGTCACCCGCGAATGGAGCGCAGCCAGCCACCCGCGAACTGAGAGCCGGCCGTGAATGGAATCAGAAGCCGCCCACAAGCGGGGAAAGCTGCGCCTGCGCAGTGACCAGTCTGGGCGTGTTGCCGCAGCGGGGGGGAGGGGAGATATGTAATAAAATAAAAAAAAAAAAAAGAAAGTTCCTGAACAAAATATAGGGTATATATGAAAATTTCACAACCAATATTGTACTCATTGTGGAGAGGTTGAACTCTTTCTTTCTAAGATCGGGAAAAGGCAAGGACGCCAACTGTAACCACTGTTACTCAACATTGTACTTGAAGTTCCAGCTAGAGCAATTAGGCTAGAAAAAGAAATAAAACATTCAAATTGGAAAAGATGAATTAAAACTCTCACTATTTGCAGATGACATAATCCTATATTTAGAAAATCCCTAAGTATCTACAACAAAACTATTTGAGCTAATAAATGAGTTCATCAGAGTGGCAGAACACAAAATCAATACACAAAAATCAGTAGTGTTTCTATACACTAGTAATGAGCAAGGTGAGGATGGAATCAAGAGAAATAATTCCATTTACAATAGTAACAAAAAGGCTCAAATATCTAAGAATTATTTTAACCAGGAATGTAAAGGATTGTATTCAGAAAACTACAAAATACTGCTGAAAGAAATCAAAGAAGACCTAAACAAATGGAAGAACATTCCGTTTCATGGATTGGAAGACTAAACATCGTGAAGATGCCCATTCTACCCAATATAGATTCAAAGCCATACCAATCAAATTTCCAACAGCCCACTTTATGGAAATGGAAAAGTCAGTTATGAAATTTAATTGGAATGGAAAGGGGTCTTGAATAGCCAAAACCATCCTAAAGAAGAACAAAGTCAGAGCACTCATGGCCTTGAAGTGTATTATAAAGCTACAGTGGTCAAGAGAGCATGGTATTAGCATAAAGATAAACACACTGATCAATGGAATCGAATTGAGAATTCAGAAATAGACCCTCACCTCTATGATCAACTGATTTTTGATAAGCTTACCAAGTCCACTTTTCTGGAACAGAATAGTCTCTTCAACAAATGGTGCTGAGAGTACTGGATATCCATAACCAAAAGGATCAGAGAGGACCCGATCCTACCTCAGTTCCTATAGAAGAACCAACTCAAAATTGTTCAAAGCCCTAAAGATAAAAGCCAGAACCCTAAAACTCCTAGAAGATAATATAGGGAAATATATATACAAGATCTCGTATTAGGTGGGGATTCTTAAACCTTACACCCAAAGCATGAGCAAGAAAAAAAAATAGATAAATGTGACCTCCTCAAAATTAAACACTCTGTACCTCATAGGCCTTTGTGAAGGGGGTAAAAAGACAACCTACTCAATGGGAGAAACTATTTGGAAATTACACATCTGAAAAGGGTTTAATATCCACTATGTATAAAGAGCTTCTACAACTCAACAATAAACAGACAAATGACCCAATTAAGGAATGGGCGAAAGAGCTGAATAGACATTTTTCTAAAGAAGAAATACAAATGGCAAAAAAGCACATGAAAAATGCCAACATCACTGGCTGTTATGGAAATGCAAATTAATACTGCTATGAGATATCATCTCACCCCTGCAAAAAGCTACAAGTGTTAGAGTGGATGTGGAGACATAGGAACACTTGTACACTGTTGGTGGGAATGTAGAATGTCCAGCCACTGTGGAAGTCTGTTTGACAATTCCTAAGGAAGTTGGGTGTAGATCTGCCATGTGACCCGGCAATGCCACTACTAGGTATATGCCAAGAACTGAGAGCAGTGACACGAACAGACATCTGTACACCCATGTTCATAGCAACATTATTCACAATTGCCAAAAGATGGAAACAACCTAGGTGTACATTGACTGATGAATGGATGAACAAACTGTGGTGTATATGCACAATGGAATATTATTCAGCTGCAGGAAGAAATAAAGCCATGAAGCATATGACAACATGAATGGACCTCAAAGACATTATGCTGAGTGGAGCAAGCCAGGCATAAAAGGACAAATATTGTATGATTTCGCTATTATGAACTAAATATAATGAGCAAACTCATGGAATTAATAGTGAGAATATAAGTCACTAGAGAATAGAATGTGGTTAAAGAATGGAAAGCTGAGGTTTAATCTGTGTAGAAATGGTAAAAAGTCATTTGTAAATATTTGGAAATGAATATAAATGGTGAAAGCACATCGTAAGTATTGTGCTAACATCAGTATGATTGTAGTTTGTTTTTTTGTTTGTTTTATTTTTGGAGTAAAGAAAATGCTCTAATATTGATTGAAGTGATGAATGTACAACTCTGATTATACCAAATGCCATTGTTTGTACACTTTAGATAAATTGTTTGGTTTATGAACAAAAAAAATAGGGTGGGTTGGGGGAAACTTATACAAATGTAAGATATGGAATACAGTTAGTAGTAATACTTTGACGATGCTCTTTCATAATTTGTTGCAAATGTTTCACAACAATGCAAGGCTTTGGTGGTGGGGTGATGTATGGGAGCCCTGTATGTTTGTTTTGTAAGTTCACAGCTTACACTGACCCCATTTGTCAGTGGTGTTTCAAACCATTGTTCCTCTAAAGGGAATGTTTTGTTTTAACTCTAACAGCTTTCAGCGTTTTCTCTTTATCTTTGATTTTCAGCACTTTCACTATGATGAGTCTAGGCGTGTTTTTCATTGTATTTATTTTACTTTGGTTTTGCTGAGCTTCTTCCATATGTCAATTCATATCTTTCACCAAATTTAGCAAAATTTTGGCCATTATTTCTTCAAATAATTTTCTGTCCCTCTCTTTCTCTTTTGTCCTTTTAGGATCTTGATTATGTATATGAGACTTTTATATTACCCCAGTTTACATTTTTAAAAATAATTTCATTCAACATATGTCTAAGATGTTGTAGTCAGATATAAAAAATAAATTGGTTTCTTCAACCTTGATTATTTCAGCACGAGCTGTGAAATGAAATCCAGCCAGTTTACTATAATCTTACCATAGGGGTTATTATTTGTCTGTTTAAAAGAATACCGAATGCCATCCAACCTCTCAGCAGACATGCATGCTCAGGCCTTTGTGTGAATTCACCCTGGCTGTGCTATTTGATTAGCTAAATCACCATTGTACTTTAGAGTAATGTACGCATCTCCAAATTTGTTGACTACCCCCAGCCAAACAGCTTTATCCAGTTACCATGATCGTTTCGCTGAAAGGCAAATATGCAAACCTTGTCTTAGTGCTTGTCAGTGTCTCCTTTAAGTAGAATTGCCTTCCTGTCCCAACATCACCAGGTCCTGCAGCTTATGTCTCACAGAAGGACTTGGTTCCCCTTCTGCTATGGAAACCGCAGTGCAATTTTAAGTAGAAAGTCCTATTTCCCTTTGAGAGAATATGTGTTTCTAATAAATTGCCAAAACCTGGGCCTTCTTTGAACACTTATATTGCATTTATATCACAGCTCTATTTAGAAAAGGCTGTAAAACCTTTCTGTCCCAAATAGGACTGAAGGACTCATTCTTACCGTCACATCGGCGAATACCCCGGAAGCCAGCCATTCTGGAAGAACCCAAATTGAACAGTCACGCCTGAAGGCTTGGTAGACACTCAACACTGTCCTTTAAGGTTTTTCCCTTTTAGAAAATACAAGACTGTGTACTCTTGATTGTAATGCATATCAACTTTTGAAATTCAGCAGTTGAGCATTATACTTGTTTTATTGTGCACATTTGCTTTTGTTGAATTAAGTCCAGGTCTCTTCATTTCCCAGGGCATAAAATCTTGGTTAAATTCCATGGGAAAGGATTGTGTTCTGGGTATATAAACATCCAGCCAAATACTTGTAGAATTCGGAGAGAGCAAGCGTGCATTCTTAACAGTGACTCAGTTGAAACGCATGCATATAGGTTACGCCTCTCCTTCAAGGAAGCATATTGTGGTAATTAATTTTGAAAATGTATTTTCCCAGCCTAATTCAAAATACTCCCATCTATAAGAATAAAATACACCTTATGTTCAGGTGGGAGAGTCAACATCACCCCTAAAGTGCTTCCTTAGGGAGGGCCTTTTACCTTCTTGAAAGCACAAGACGGATAAAATAAGCAGGTGACTTACAGTGTGATTTGGCACGCGTGAGGTTAATGGAGTTTTTCAAAGTAAACAAACCATTGCTTACAGTTTCAGATTGTTTTTGTTTTGAATTATTTTGGTTTAAAACAGAAACCAAAATTTAAACAAACAGCCTGCTTAATGTAGAATAAACATGTACCTTAATTTGCACGTTTGTTGGATGCTTGTTTTGGAACTCGTGGTGGTGAATTGGAAGTAGTCGTGGGGAATCCCAGGCCAGGTAAACGTGGGTTTGAATCCCGCTGACTGGCTCTGTGGCTTTGGGCAAGTCGCTTAACTCCTGAGCCACGATTTCCTTTTCTCTCTCTAAGAAATGACAATATCCATCTTTCAGGGTGGTTACGAGATTAGAGGTTATATAGCGAGAACAACCAGCGCCCAGTGGGTCTTCAGTAAATACTGTTATTATTGGGAATAAACAAGTCCAAAAAAAGAAAGCATTTTGTTTATGAATAATAATTTCTAGGTTTTGTTGTATTCATAGCAGTACTTTTGGGTTGAGATAATTGAGACTATATTTTTAAAATACTTTATTAAAATATATATACAATATATACAATGCACAAACCATAAATGTATAATTTAATGAATGCAATGATAATAAATACCTGTGTGGCCGTGATCCCAATGAACAGCCTTAAAAAATTTTTAAATTATAGAATTCAAAATAATTTTCACCAACTTAAGAAACCCATATAACCATTGCTCAGATCAAGAAATAAGATACGTCCATCAGTCCCTCCTCTAAACCCCCCTGTACTCACCACCCAGCCCCAGCATAACTGCTCTCCTGGCTTCTCCCACAGTAGATTAGTTTTGCCCAATTTTCAACATTATGTATATGGAATCATATAGGGTACACTCTCTTATTTGGAGATTCTTTAGCTCACTACTATGTTTATTATGATCATTTTTAAAACCCTTTTTATTATGGAAAATTTCAAACATTCACAAAGAAAGAGAAAGTACAAGGAACCCTAATGGGTCCTTCACTGGGTTTTAACCATCCTTAACTCAGAGACATTTTGTTTCATCTAAACACCCACCTAATTTCCCTATGACCCCCAAACTACTGGATAATTTCTCCCCCCAAACATTCTACATTTTATCCATAAATATTTCAGGATTCTTTTTGTACATCCCCAAATTTAATTATAATTACATAATAGCAATATCCAGGTAGTGTTCACTATTTCTCTATTGTTAATAACTGAATCTTTCCAATTGGAAATGTTCACAGCAGGAGCTTAATAAATACACACGTCTTCGTTTAAATGGCCAGTTGTAAGGTTGGGACTGTGTTTGATTTATACATGCTCAATATTTGAGTAGGATTGTAATACTTTGCATCACATATGAAGAAAAAAATTCTTCATATTTCCTAATTGGACCTGCTATTTTAGTTTATAATACTTAGAATACATAGACCTGAGGCCATCTTAATTTCCTGGACACCTTGTGTCTTGGCATACTTCAAATTCTTTTTGTGCTTTGGAGGTGAACTTTTAGCCTGATCTGTTTTTTTCTTTTTCTTGCCTTTGGTACAATGGAGTAAGCTTTTTGATCTACCTGCAAAGTGACAAATACAGCGGTTATCTTAGCTCAGCTTGTCTGAAGAAATTCTCCAAGGAGACTGAGAAAGTTCCTTGAAAGGAGCTGATTAGAGAAAGCCCAAATGCTCTCACCCTCAGGTTCTCACTTCGGCCAAGTAGAGCTGGAGAGAGTGGCTTTAAAGATAAAACAGTTAAGTCCACACAATCAGTTGTTTCTTTAAATGATTTTCCTGTAACTATTTCATCTTACTTTCAAGCTTTTATTTTCCTGACCACAGAAAGCATTTGATGTCGGCAATTAAATATCTCTCAGTCTTTTCCAGTTTAAAACATTTCAGATAGCTCGTTCATCTCGCTATGTTTCTGGTTTCTCACCTACAAGAGTTTTCTTCTCTGCCCACTCCTTGGTAAGCTGGTAGGGGGAAGGGGCATCTAGCCCTTGGAATGGTCT
>PVKH010047332.1:0-10309 GCA_004027955.1 Chaetophractus vellerosus | reverse complement strand
TGGGCTATACGCCGGCCCCAACAATACACTTTTAGACAAACAGTGGGTCAAGGAAGAAATTACAAAAGAAATCAGTAAGTACCTTGAAACAAATGAAAATGACAGCACAACATATCCAAACCTATAGGATGCTGCAAAAGCTGTACTGAGAGGGAAATTCATAGCCAAAGACATATTGAAAAAGAAAAATGAAATTGAAGGAAACATGCTACCTGACTTTAAGCATACTACAAAGCTACAGTAGTCAAAACAGCATGGTATTGGCACAAGGATAGACATACTGAACAATGGAACTGAACTGAGAGTTCTGATATTGATCCTTGCCTATACAGTCATTTGATATTTGACAAGGCCACCAAGCCCATCCAATTGGGAGAGAATGGCCTCTTCAACAAATGGTGCTTGGAGAATTGGATATCCATATCCAAAAGAATCAGAGAGGAATACCCATCTCACATCTTATACAAAAATCAACTCAAAATGGATCAAAGATATAAATATAAGAGCCAAGATGATAAAGACCTTGGAAGATAATGTAGGGAAGCATCTACAGAACCTTGTAATAGGAAATGGTTTCATGAACTTCACACCCTAAGCACAAGAAGCAAAAGAAAAAATAGATAAATGAGACCTCCCCAAAATTATAAACTTTGCACCTCAAGGAGTTTGTCAGGAAAGTGAAAAGACAGCCTATCCATTGGGAGAAAATATTTGGTAACCATATATCTGATAGGAGCCTAAGATCCAGCATATATTAAAAAATCTTATATCTCGAAAATAAAAAGACAAACAACCCATTTAAAAAATGGGCAAGTGATTTAAACAGACACTTCTCCAAAGAAATACAAATGGCTAAAAAGCACATGAAAAGATGCTCAACATCACTAGCTATTAGTGAAATGCAAATCAAAACTTCAATGAGATACCATCTTATACCCATTAGACTGGCGAGTATTAAAAAAACAGAGGACTACCAGTGTTGTAGAGGATGTAGAGGAGTGGGAACCCTCATCCACTGCTGGTGGGAATGTAAACTGGTCCAGCCATTGTGGAGGACAGTTTTGCAATTCTTCAAAAAACTAACTATAGATCTGCCATATGATCCATCAATTCCACTGTTTAGTATATACCCAGAAGAAGTGAAACCAGGGACAAGAACAGATATATGCATACAAATGTTCATAGCGGCATTATTCACTATTGCCAAAAATTAGAATCAACCCAAATGCCCATCAACAGATGAATGGATAAACAAAATGGGAGATACATGCAATGGAATATTACTCAGCTGTAAGAAGGAATATAGTACTAACACATGGAATAACATGGATGAATCTTGAGGACCTTATGTTGAGTGAAGCAAGTCAGACATTGAAGGACAAATATTTCATGACTCTCTGCTATGAATTAAGTAAACCGAGCAGATTCAGAGAGCTAGAGTCTGGAAGATAGGTTTAGATGAAATAGAAAGGGAGAAGAAGGTTGTGAGCCAACGCCCATATGGGCCAAATTATGATAAGGTAGAAGTGAGTAGTTGTGCAGTGAAGGGATAACACAGGGGTCTAGTGATACTATTGGATTGGACTGTGCAAGTTTGACAGGAGGGTAGGATGGGGAGGGTGGGTTGGATGGTCCATGGAACTGGGGGGAGTGTTGGGGGAGGGAGCAGGTGAACACTGGGGATTTGTGGATATGTGCTTAAAACTACAATGTTGGGAAAGCTCTTTTGTCAACATGACAAGGAAGAGTTACTGGTTTAGGGTGTTGGATGGGGCAGCATTCAGGACAGGGCGCACCTGGGGCAGTCTTCTAGAGAATGTGCGAGTGATCATTTTGTTATAGTGTGTTGTATCAGTGGGTGGAGACCCACACAATGAGTGAGAAGGGGTTGGACTCCCATCCTGGGGACGTCCTATATTCTCAAAGACAGGGATGGGTGTCTCTCGAAAGCATGGGTGGTTTCTAATAGGGGAGGACAGTCCAATGTGTCAAACCCTCAGTGTTGTTGCAAGTAACTATGAATCTTGTCCTTCAAGGAGTGAAGCCTGGTAGTTGCCACGGGCCTGGAGGGGAGGGGGAAGGAGGAATAGTATATATGGAAGAGTGGGTATTTAAGGGACAATGGAAGTGTTCTGCAAGATCTTACAAGGTTAGATACAGGCCATGTTAAATTTCAGCAAAAATTTATAGAAGTGTATGGTCTAAAATATAAACCATAAAGTAAACTATTGACCATGGTTAGTAGCTATATTTCAATTTTTGTACATCAGTTGTAACAAATGTACCATCCACATATAAAAAGGTTATTGATATGGGAAGGAGGAAAAGGGGGAGGATATTGGGTATATGGGAGTTGCCTATATTCTGCATGTGACTTTACTGTGACCTAAAACTTCTTTGAAAACAAAATGAAAAAAAGTAAGACACTGGAGAAGGAATGGAAGAAAATGTCACTGTACATAGAGTATAACAGATATTACAGTGATGAAAGGCAAAATGTAAAAAAAATTTTTTAATATTTTTCATTATTTTTAATATCCCAATTTTTAATTTTAATTTAGTTATAGTTTTTCTAAATTATTGTGTATTTTATTTCTTATGTTTAAACCTATCGTTATTATTTCATTTTCCTATTAATTGTATTTGGTGATATTCTTGGCTTCATTTTTTAAGTTTTGGATCACAGAAGGGTCATAACTGTGTCAGGGTAGGATTATTGGTGTGGATTGTCAGTGTTGGCAGATACATGGGAGGAAGTTCACCTGCGCATACATATAAGGCATATAAATATGTTCAAATGTTCATGGGGCATTGTCACAGTGGGTAGAGATTCACACAATAACTGAGAGAATATTGAATTCCCATCCTGCAGACCTCTGCCACATTCTCTAATGGATCAGCAACAATCCCCCGAGTCCAGGGACAATCTCTAGTGAAGAAGAATGGTCCATCGATGGTCCCTTGATATTGACTATACTTATGAGCTTTTGCTCTTGAAATTGCAAATTAGCCTTGTGTTGTAGGATTCCTAAGAGTTACCTCCTGAGAGCCTCCATGTTGCTCAAATGTGGCCTCTCTCTAAGCCAAACTCAGCATATAAATGCATTACCTTCCCTCCAGCGTGGGACATGACTCCTGGGAATGAGCATTGCTGGCACCAAGGGATTACTACCAAGCACAAACCAGCAATACAACTGGAAAAAAACCCTTGAATAAAAGGGAGAAAAGGTAAAGACAAATGAGTTTATAGGGTTAAGAGACTTCAAAGTGAGTCAGGAGGTCATCTCACAGGTAATGCTTTTGCACATCTCAGCAGGATCACATAGACTGCCAAAGTAGATTCTACCCCAAATAGTGGGGCTCCTGAGGGCCCTGGAGACACCCAGGACTTATGGTCATGGCAACAGAGTTTGGAGCCTCGCCAGTGGGCCCAACTTTGGAATCTATTCTTCTGAGTGTGACAGAGTTGGACTCAGTTGTGACTTCTCACACATGCCTCTTCTGTCTCTTCTATTTGAACCTATAGTTGGTGCTGGAGTTGGTGGGTGTATGCCCAAGAGATTTGAATCTTTGGGCTGTCCATGTGCCAGCTGGGCTCTAAGCCTCAGCAGACTTGCAACTCCTACTCTCCAGTTCATTGGACTCACCCAGGACAACTAACTAGGAGGTACGGATGGAGAAATATCATACAAAGGAACCGAGAATGTCTTCAACTGCAAGCAAGAGAGCCCATCCATCAGCCATATGGGATCAAACCTCTCTCTCAATTAGAGATGGAGTGGGCATGACCATCCCAGGATCCTCAGGATTGGGGAATAAAATGTGGGCTAGAGTAGACTTACTGATATTCTACTATAGACTTATTGTGATTCCAGCAATGGAAGAAATTATATCATTGATGTGGAGACAGTGGCCACTGGTAGTGCTGAGGGCAGGGAGAGGGAGGGAGAGGTGTAAAATGGGGCACTTTGGGGACTTGGAATTGTCCTGAATGACACTGAAGCGGCAGATACAGGCCATTATATATCCTGCCATAACCTACAGAATTGAGTGGGAGAGAGTGTAAATTACAGTGTAAACTATAACCCATTCTTAGTGGCAATACTCTAAAATCTGTTCATCACTTGCAATGAATGTACCAAACTAATGGAAAAAGTTGTTAATGTGGGGAAAAGTGGGAGGTCTGGGGAGTGGGGCATATGGGAATCCCTAATATGTTTTTCTGTAATATTTTATGTAAACTATCTTCTACAAAAAATTTTTAAAATTTGGAAAAAAGATGATGTTGGCTCTTATAAAATTTAAATAATATAGCTTAGGGCAAAAACAAAACAAAAAAAACAAATTCCACCATTCAGAAATAACTACAGTAAATAGTATGTAATTTTCAAAAAAGCTCTCTGTACATGCAGATAGAAAAAGAGTTAAAAAAAATTTGTAAACTCTTTTGATGGTTCTTTATAGACCACATTTTAATTTTTAAAAGATGAACTTTATTTCATTAAATTGAAAATAATAAAAACGATTGTGAAATAAAGCTGAGGAAACTGCAGAATTTTTAATAAATGCTTTTACACACAAAAATAAACTATTTCCTAAGAAATTACTGAAGGTAATAAAAAAGATTATGACAAACATTAAAAAATCGGAGTTACTGTATTTTAAGTACATGTTTGAAGTTTTAAGACGATTTATTTCCCACCAAGAATTATGACAAATTTATCTTTTTTCATTTTTTCTCTCAGCAGTTTCTCCAAATCTATTTTATTATATCATTTTGTATATTGTTAATGTTTTTAACATTTAGATTGTGCTCTGTTAACAAATTCCATAGAGTTATTTCCTCTTACTGTCATATTTAAAAGGATTTGATGCTAGTTACTTGTTGTTGCAGTTGTTTAACCAAGGTTGTCTGTTCTTGAATTGTTTTGATTAATATGTTGGATGCCTGGATTTCATCAGCAAGTGGTAGCTTTTTAAAGAAATGTTCAAAAGAAACACATTCTTCATTCTCTTGCTTACTTCAAAATCTATGCTTTTTACCTTTATATTAAATAAAAGCCTGCCTGTAACATTCTTGAAGCACATTATATTTTATTTCATCCTTTGTAGACATTACTCCTATGCATTTTAATACTGGATGTTCCTGTGTAGAATGATAAAGCCAACGGAATTTTTCTCCTGGCGCCAACTTGCATTTTCTACCTAGAATTTTTTTAAAAATTTCCATCAATTTAATAACTGACCTAGGATATGACTCAGTGTCAATCGCTATGTGCCTTATTTTTAAATTGGAATAAAAATACTTTTAAACTGCACGTTTACCTTTCTCCAATTGGGGAAATTTTGTTTACTACAGCTTTAAAAACATCCTTATAAGTGTTTAGTAGAAAAAAAAAATATTTCTGAAATGCGTGCATATGGCCAGGTCTCTTTGACCTGGTTTAGGAAAGAGAAGGCTTTTATTACCCAGATGCCCTATGTTTACACTCCTAAATCCCCATCCTTCCTCCCTCTTCAGAAGTAGCCACTAACCTGAAGTTTGTATTGGTTATTTATGTGATTTTTAAATATTGTTTTACTTCATGCTTTTTCCCTGAAAATTATATTACTTAGTTTTGCATGATTTTGAAATTTATATAAATGGAATAATTTCATAGTTATGTTTAACGTATATTTATATTCAATATTATTTTCTAGAGATTCATGTGGCCATATTTAACTTTACTGGAGTACACTATTATATTGTATGTATTTTTTGTAATGTATTTATTCATTGTGCGAGTAAAAACATTTGGGTTATTTCCGGTTAGGAACTGTTATGAACAACACTGCTATGAACTACCATGCATAGCTTCAGGATACATATGCCAGGATTTCTCTAAATCTAGGAGCAGAATTGCTGGGTCATGGATTTGAGGCATCTTCAACTTTACTAAATAATGTCAAATTGTTTTCTAAGGTGGTTTTAAAAATTCTCACCCCCAAGAGTTCTGTTTAAGAGTTTAGGTTGCTACATATCATTACTCACACTTGTAATTGTCAAATTTTAACTGTTATCATTGTGTCAGATGTGAAACAGTAGCCAATGATGGCTGTACTTTGCAACCACATGCTATTGGCATTGGCCCTTTACTGCGATTTTTTTCTGCCAATTGCTTGTTCATAATTTTTGCTCACTTTAAATTGAGTCATATGTCTTTGGGTTATGGACTTGAAGTTCTTTGTATATTTCAGTTACAAATTATTTATCAGTTATATTTTTACAGATACTTTTTCCCAGTTTATGGGTCATCTGTCACGTTTTCAAATGACTCCACTTTCTTTGTGGAGTCTTTTGATGTAAGGATGTTCTTAATATAGACAAAATTACCACCTTTTCCTTTATGCTTTGTGGTTTGTAAATCTTTTTAAAATTATAAATTACTCATATTATAAATAATAAAATGTTAAAGGCTTGTCTTTCACATTTAATCTTGTACTTCCATGCATCTGACAGATCTGGAGCGTTAATGTCTGTTGCTAAGGTTTCCACTACAAATGCTGGAAAAAGAAGGTCCTCGTACTTTCTGTCTGTCTGATTGTGGCAGCCAAGATTGAATGGGGAAATACAGGAAATTCTAAAAACATGGGGAAGGGGAAATAATCTTTGCGGCTCAGAAATATAAACAGCAAAAAAAGTCATCACTTCCAATTGGATTGTAGATCTATATGTAAAAGACAAACATAACACTTTTCAGTGAAAATGTAGAAACATGTCTTCATGATCCTGGTGTATATAAAAAAGGTTAGCACCATAATGGGGGGAGGGGGGAGGATAAATTAGAAGGAAAGAAGGCAAGACATGGAATAGGAGAAGATATATGGCAGGAGATATACCCAACAGAGGACCATATCCAGAATGTATAAATCTGTTGCAAATCAATAAGGAAAAGATAAAAAATCTAAGAGAAAAGAACAAATGATTTGAATAAACAAGTAATATTGTGATTCATAAAACAATGGGATTACTTTACATGGGTCAAAGAATTATACACGGCACTGTATTTTTGTTCTTCTGGAACCTATTTATTATTATTATTATTATTATTATTATTTTTAAAGATTTATTTATTTTATTACATATCTCCCCTTCCCCCCGCTGCGGCGACGTGCCGAGAGTGGTCACTGCGCAGGCGCGGCTTTCCCCGCTTGTGAGCGGCTTCTGCGTCCATTCACGGCCGGCGCTTGATTCAGTTCGCAGGTGGCTGGCTGCGCTCCATCCATGGGCGACCTGCCCTGCCCGTGGCGGCTCTTGCCCTGTCCGTGGCAGCTTCTTGCCCTGCCCACGGCGGCTCCGGCCCGCCCATGGCGGCTTGCCATTCTCAAGGCAGTCTGCCCGCTAGGAGAGGTCCCTGGGAATCGAACCCGGGGCCTCCCATGTGGTATGCCGGTGCCCTATCCACTGGGCTATGGAGCTGGCCCCCTATTTATTATTTAAAGATCATCAGAGAAATGGGTAAATTTTTATTTAGAGTTACTTTAACAAATGCCTGGAAACATTTATTAAATGTTATTTTTATATTTACATTATAAGGTAAAATATTTGCAGTTGCTTTTGATTTTTATCATAGGTTTGAATATAAATACCTTTACAATGACATGGCTTAAGAACTGACCTTAAATGAGAAATCAGTTTGGACAAAACTCGATCTTGAAGATGAGAGGTTTAGTCTTCTAAAACAGTAAATAAAATATTTCACTTGGCAGTTTTCCCAAAATGTGTAGAATTGAAAGCATAAATAAATGACCCAAGTTGAAAAAAAAATGGATCACAATCCAGAAGTAAAAATAAGCATAAGTAAGGCTCATAAACAGAATTATTAAAAAATTCTTAGTTGAGTGGTTAATCCTCCATGTCATGTGTGTAATGACCAGAAGTTTACAGAAATTTTGAGTTTTGTTTTTCTTCCAATCATCTTTTCACTACTATTGCTCAATAATATGTTATTCCTCCCAGCCCCTTATGAATCAATTCTCTTTCAATTGAGAAATGCAATTGAATTACATTAGTTTTTGTAATCACTTTCCAGGTCTTCTAAGGCCTAATATGACTATAAACTAGGCTGTGGAATAGTTCATTTCTCATTGCTATCCTGATTCTTTGATGTTATTTTCTTAGCCTAACCATTGATTTTGATGTTGATGCAGTTTATTGTATAGTTTTGCTGCCTAAAATGAGACTTTTGGTCACTTGTTGGCTTCTATTCTGTTATCTCTGACCCTTACAAAAATTGACAATTGAGGATTTTAGAAGACATTTTCTTTATTTTTCTTTTCTAAATGATGTCTAGTCCAGAGCTAAAGAATGTATGGACATGATATTCCTAGAAGAATGTAATGGCAACAATGAACACCTAAGGGATTGTAAGGGTTATTGAAGTGGGGAAGGAGGTTTCTTTCAACTTTCTTTTGGCATTGCAAGTACTCTCATCATCAACAATTACAGAGGTTAAGACAATGAGGAATGTGGATATTTGAACACAGATGGTTGGCTTAATTAAATCTGTTGATGGTTATAATTTTATTTTAAATACAAAATTCATCATTTCAATGTATGTGTTAGAATACATGTGGGATTGTAATAGAGAAAGGTTTCAATGACACAAGTTCTTTCTTTGCTCCCCTTTACTATACATTTATATCAAACAATATTTTCCCTTATATGTGGGATGGTAAATGTTTTCCCATTCAATATGATGAATAAATAATTGGCTAGGCATTTACTACGCAACAGACATTGTACTGGACACTAAGGACACAAAAGTCCACAAAAAGGTCCATGGCATAATACCACTGACTTTGATTTTCCTATGCAGCTATATAACTAGAAGGAAAAAGTAGAGTCCAGAATCACTCAACAAAACGACGACTGTGCAAGGTAAATAAGATAGGTTCCTTCCTTTCAGGGAAACTAGTCTCTAGTACCTCCTTATGACTAAATCAAGGCCCACAGCTTTTCACAATGCGGTATGAATGGTGCCCCTTGCTGTTGGGGAGTCTTGACTAAGCACGTGGGTTAGTACAACCAGAATAAATAGCTTGAAATGTTTGAGGTGGTCAAGCTGGCACAGAGAAAAGTTTCTGTTTTGGAGAGTAGATATAACTGAATGGTTGCACATGTATTTGTATGTTTTAGGGGTATATACTTGATCTGCAGGAACAAAGTCCTGATAGGCTTGCATCTGATCTGGGGAATAGGATCCCAAACAATCATGTCTGGTAAAGGTGGTGCCACAGACAACATGTAGACAATTTGTGATCCATATCTTTGAAAGGTGGAGCTAATAAATCTTGAAAGAGATATGTTCTAAACTTTAATTTTTTCCTTCATTCTTTTTATAGTCCTCTAGAAAAAGATGACAGCCTACCACTTAGAAAACATTTCTCTTAATGATTGCTTATTTGCATGAAATCTTAACACACTGGACTCTATAATTTGCCAGCTTCCTTACCAAAATTACCTGACTTGATATCTGCATAAATATAATATGCCTATGGTTTTGGAAAAAATGTATCCCACTAATATCACTAATGACAGACTTATTTCAATCTTGCCTGCTGAGATAATGAAGGAAACGGTACATGGACCACTCTTGAAGTACATATTGGTGAAAAAGAAATTGTCTTTCTATTAGTCATGATTTTCTCCCATGCACTGTGCAATTTGTGGCTTCATTTATTCTTCTGAATTGCTTTGCTATCACTGGCATACTCAAATTTGCCAGAAGAATTGTGTAGAATTTGGTTAGGGAGAAAGGATAGTGTTTCACATATTTAATATATGCTAATAAAATGCATTGAAGAAGTCATTATTAATTAACATATTGAGGTTATTCAAGGGCAGAGAGAAGTAACTTGGTCAGTTATAACTCCTTAAGTCTTAATTTGTCTAATTCTATAGAAGCATAGCTGTCTGCAGAGTGCCACACTGTGGAGAAGACCTCAGAGTGGGTGAGTAGGAGCTCTCCTGTATGACATCGGCTTTTAGAAGTCTGAGCCTCCATCAATCCCTGTACCTTGGTGGACTGAAGTCCTCTACTGAGGGCAAATTCTCTACTGTGGAAAGAGATGGTGCTTTTGTGAGAAAGGGAGGGTGGAGTGAGAGCCCTTCACAACTTGGGGGTTTGTATTCACACAGCCCTCAGGGCTATCTTTGAGGTAAGTGGAATATTTCCATCCCTCCTACCACCACCACCCCCCCTTCAGTTGCTGTGGACCAATGCATCTCTCTAGAGGCAAGTATTACCAGCAAACACTCCACCCTGAG
>PVKH010047331.1:0-10308 GCA_004027955.1 Chaetophractus vellerosus | reverse complement strand
TGAGAGAAACCCCATCACATAGTGGTTTGGGGCTAGTTTCCTATTCCTGGCTAGAGACATTGAAGACCTAGAGCAGTCCAGAAGCTGTGGGAAGAGACATGAAGATAATTTAACAGCATGACTTCGTGGCTCATTGTATTTGGGAATGAGAAAGAAGGGAAAATTATCAAGATACTTCCAATGCTTCCAACCTGGGGAGGGAAGGGTGACACAGCTGACTATTTGCATGCAACCACATGCATTGTGACATGCGATTTCTTGAGGTGACAGTTCAAGGCGTTTCTGAAAGTTTCATGCTAGGAGTCAAGTCCAAAGCAATTCTAAAGTACAGGATCAGTAATTTCAGTTATTTTTCTCTTCCCTCTGTTCAAATCAATGTAGTACATTGACTCATTCACCAGATTCCAGGGAGGGAGAAAAGCAGCAGTTTGCTGCTTCTCAAAGTTGCTCTGACAGGTCAATACCCTGTCATCACTAATCCTGCAAACCACAACAGACTCCTTTTTAAAGACTTCCAGTAAATAGATGGCTATTATCATCTTTTGGAGAGTTTCTCTACCTATCCTCCTTTTCACGTTACAGACACCCTAACGGCGACTCTAAAATCACAGTTTTGACAGGCAGATTATGAAGTTCAAGTCAATTCCTCATTTTCCTGCCCTGGCTTTGAAGGAGGAGTCCCACAGCTTTGGAACATTCATTTGGTTCTCTTGGAGAGAAAGGCCTGGCCCCCGTGGCTCCTGTGTTATAAGGTCTGCCTCTCCCATTGCAAAGTGCCGGCCATCATTCTGGAAACCCTTTGCCCAGATACTCATTAGTACTGCATTAGTCTGTAAACTCAGAGCAGAACGCCTAGTTCAACTTGATCTTACTTGATGTACTTGAAAGGTCTGGTGAATTTACGGCAGGATAATGTGGAGCCCAGCACCTATTTATGAGTTGATCATTTGTACCTAACCCCCCTCAACGTGCCGAAGGTTACCATCCAACCAGGGCTTGCACTAATGCCACTTGAAGGCCAACAAAGCCAAGTGTATGAAAGTTAAAAGCATTAATAAAAGTGTGACTTATAAATTACTTCATCTTTGTCACCCTTTTTGAAATGGGGTGAGAGAGGCCAGGGTAAATTTATTTTTTAAGTGCTTTCTGAGACCCGAACGGGTCAGGCTTGAAATGCTGTAGTCTATAAATCATTCTTCCCAGATCTGGGGGATACTGCTGCATCCTAACATTAGCAAATATTGATTTATTTTATTATTTGCAAGTGCTTATGCTAAAACAGAGATCCTACTGCATGCCGAAAAAAAAGCAACTATTTAGAGGCAATGTAGTTAATTAGCACCTCTTGTTGCAAGGGGAAAAAATGGAAAACAGCTGGGATTTCAGCTTTGACAGGAGTTTGTGGCAAAGTGATTTGCGTGTCACCGTTGGTTTGACATTAACTCTGCCCCCACCCCAATACCACAGCAATGGCTGGATTTTGTGTTGAGTGAGTTTGGGGACAAATGGCATGATGAGAGTCCTTCTCACCAACACAGCATCATCATACACTATCAGCTAAAGACCCTGAGAGGCTCAAACCCCCTGCTTTTTCAGGGAAGGTTCAGTGGGGGTTTCAACCCTCTAGCAACTCTGCTAAACTTTATAACAAAGCATTAAAAATAAACAGATGCCCACACTCAGCTGCTGTAATTCAACTATGAGTTCTAAAGAGATTCATTTTGGGTCCCTGCTGGTGCAATGAAGGATGATTAACACCAAATGCATTCCAGGAAAGGGTAGGGGAGGTGAAAGTGCACATTGTGTTGGAAAGTATTCATGGCTCTGTGGTGCTTTCTCAAATTGCACTAAGGATTTGTTTTCAAAATTTAATTGCTCACAATTTGGGCTTTTTCCTAAGAGACAGTGAAGAGCTAGAGACTGATTATTCAGAGAAGTTGAGGAAGCTCCAGAGTTCCATTGAGACAAACATACACACAAAAACAAAGAAAACCTGACTTGATCCCCTGACAGGTACTAATTCATATGATCTATACAGGGGCATGCCCAGTGAAGCACTCAGTAACAAAGATACTTGCTTTGGGAATCTGTATAACACAGGTGATCTCCATGCCCAAGAAGCTCTTCCGATATCCCACATAAATGAGTGCTCATTATGTCTGGTGAGAAGATAAATGGTAGGACGACGAGCCAGTCACTGTAATGCAGTGAATTACCAATGGCACAGCAATGACAGGAATTCCACGTGAATAGTATGGCCTGGGAAAACCTTCTTCTTTGGCAAGAATAGCTGAAGTTAGAACCAGAGTTTCTCAACCTCAGCATGTCAAGCCAGATAATTCTTTGACCTAATACTGACACTTAAGGCCAGAAAATTCTTTGTTGGGGGAGGGGCAAACAGCCTTGTACAGTGTAGGAGGTTTAGCGGTATTCCTGGCCTCTACTCACTAGATGCCAGACGCAGCCACTCCCAGTTGTGAAACTCAAAAATTACTCTAGACATTGTCAAATGCCCCTTGGGGGCAAGATTTCTGTCTTTTGAGAACCACTGGGTTAGAAAAAGAAACTCAAAGACTTTCTGTCAGGCTCCCACTAGCAGTTTTCCTTAAGCCATAGGCTTAAAGACTTGGGATTCTAAGTGCACATGTGAGCTTGGGCCACTATGTTCTCTAACACTGGAACTCAAGAGGCTGAATTATGTGGCTGCCCCTCGTCATCATAACCACTACAAAGGGAAGCGTCAATGAGAGACTTCCAAGAACTGAAAAGGATTGCAGCTAAGACAAAGGGGGAGGGTAAAGAAAAAGCAGTTACCACAGGCCAAGAATAGGATTGGAAAAAAAGATCCATGACACAGGGCCATGCTCCCAGACATGACAGCTCTTAGGTGGGAAGAGAGCACATTCAGATGTTAATGTATTATAATTCAATCCAATGGATTGATGTGAGAGTTGATCTCTAAAAACACCCCATGCTTAAATCCAAGAAAGCCACTGATACCCATCAGAAATTGAAGTCTTCTTGTATACCAACTATGGTAGATGGGATTTTCCAAAGTTGGTTCCAACAACATCTCCCACAAGTTCTTCTGCATGGGACCTTGCCATGCCCCCATCAGAAGGTGAAGTTTGTTTCTCCACCAGGAGGGGCCCTATGACTGCTTTAAACAATGGAATATGGCAGAAGGGACAGTGCCAGCTCTGGACATAAACCTTAACTGGCTTGGCAGCTTCTACTCTCTGCTCCTTGGAATGCTTTTTCTAGGGACACTGATAAGCCAGTTGCCCTACTATAAGATTCACAATCTACATGGAGAGGCCACATGAATGTGCTCTGGTCAACAGCCCAACTTAATCTCCTAACTTATAGCCAGGATCAACTGCCAGCCCTGTGAATGAGTCATCTTGGTCACTCCGTCCAGTCAAACCTACAGATGCACCCAGCTCTAGCAATGCTGGACTATAACTGCATGAGAGACCCCTACATGAACTACCCAGCTGAGCCCCATTGACCACAGAATCATGGGAGATGATAGTTGATTTAAGCCACTGAGTTTAGGGGTAGTTGGTTATATAGCAATGAATAACTGAACACCAATGAATTGATATTTTCGTGACACTAAAGAGAATATGCTCTACTGCCAAAGGTATTGAGATTTCTATAGGTAGCCTTGATCAAAGGATTTCCCAAAGACTTTAAAATTAATAGACCTTATTATCATTTATTGAATGCTCAAAACCTCTCATTTATTATCACAATGAATCCTTGTAATCAACCTAGGAGGCAACTACTATTATTATAACATTTGATTAATGAAAGAAATAAGGTCTTGAGAGCTTAAGTAACTGGCCAAAGTGGCACAATCAGTAAGTGGAAGAACTGGGGTTTAAACTCAGTCTGATTCCAAAGCCTTAATTTCACCATTAAACTATGGACAGCTTTGCCCCTGAGATAGAAGAGATGGCAGCAGAAGCGGCTCCATCAAATGTTTCTCAAGGAATCCTCTCAGAGAACTCCTTCCTGTGACCACAGATTACTGGAATAATACACTCAACTATCACTCTTCCCCATGGGCTGGAATAAATGACTCTTCTGCCTTGAGAACTGTGGCCAGCAGCCCATGCAGTAGGAAAATGGATAAGGTGCCATTTTTGGTGGCATTTCTAAAGGGGCATGCGAACCATAAAACCCCAAGCAATCTTTTAAGGAATGAATCTTTTTTATTTTTTATTTTTTATTTTTTTTAAACAGCCACCTTTTATTTATTATTTTTATATATATTTTTAGGAAGTACCAGGGATTGAACCCAGGACCTCGTACATGGGAAGCAGGTGCTCACACCACTGAGCTATACCTGCTCCCCCAGGGAATTAATCTTTACCTTTTTCCTATTTTTCTGTAACCCAGCTCTGCCTTTTACACACTGAGTGGCCTCAGGCAAATCCCAAATTCTCTGTGCCTCTGAGTGTGTAGGAATAATTCTATAGAAGGGGAATTATTCCTACACATCAGCATTGTTAAAACAACTTGAAATAATGTACAGGGCCCAGCTAGATAGCTCAGTGGATAAAGAGCGCGCTGGGGTACCACATGGGAGGCCCTGGGTTGGGTTCCCGGGGACCTCTCCGGGCGGGCGGACGGCCTTGAGAAAGGGAAGCCGCCGTGGGCAGGGCAAAAGCCGCCGTGGGCAAGGCAGAAAGCCGCCAAGGGCAGGGCTGAGCCCCCACGGGCATGGCAAGGTCACCCGTGAAAAGCGGAGCTGCTTCCCGCGAAAGCAGAAGCCGGCAGCCCGCAAAAAACATGGAGGACTGCTGCCCGCAAAACATGGAGTGGAGCCGCCCGTGAACGGAGCGAGCCACTGCCGCGGAGGGCCAACTCGGTGCGTCACCGCAGAAGATGGGGGGAGACAAGGAGGAAACATAGAAAAACACAGAAGAATGGACACACAGCAAGAGCAAGCAGAAGGGGGGGATATGTAATAAATAAATAAAAAATAAATCTTTAAAAAAAAAAAAGAAAGAATGTACAGTATTCAAGTGCGGAGCATAATGCAAGCATACAAAGGGCACTTGAAAATGCTGGCATGCCTATAGCCTGTGTCTGGCCTGTGCAGTCGGAAGTGTGAGGAGGCCAGATCACAATGCTTTACATTTAGCCTCTGCCTGAACATGTGCCTGAAAATTGAGACCCACAGGGAGTCATGTCAGACACGCCCTTTCTCCTGCTGCCCACGGACAAACGACCAAGATTACACTGGGATGAGGACTGGGCTTAGTGGGGAGCCAGAAGCATCCTAGGCTGAAATGCACAGACATGGGTTGACCTTTGCAAGCACACTGCTCACAGGCCTCTGAGATGCCCATACCCCCTCGGTCCTGCATGTTAGAGTGGACACAGCCCAAAGGCCCCACACCTTGGGATTCCTGAGGCTTAGAGGCTCATTCCAAAGGGATCTAAACTCTAAATCTGCCTTTAAGCACAGCCAAGGCACTGCCTTCTAAGGGGACTCCATGCCTGACTCTGCATGCAATCTTCAGTCATATAGAAAGATGTCTCTGCTGGCATCATCATCATCAGACAGAACATGTCACCCAAATATTCTAACAGAACCCAGTGCCAGCCTGGGTAAGATTTCTCTCTCCTGTCTGTGCTGCTTCAAGCATCTGTTTTCTCTTCTACTCTGAAGATTGTTCCCATCAGGGGAGGGGCTGGGGATGAGAACCCAGAAATGGAGCTCTGATGTCTTCTCACTGTCACACACACGCTGGAGGCTTTTTCTCCAGAGGCCCAGGAAATGTACTACAATTCAGTCACATTAGGTTTCTTACAGCTAGGATGCCAGAGTTTCAAAGGAAAAGCAACTTATTCATCCCAAATTCACCATGTTATGACTTTTGTTAAAAAAAAACAAAACCCTAAAACACAATTAAAGAAGCCTATGTCTGGGATTCTCTAACTCAGTATTTAAAGCTTCTGGTGTGGGGATTTGTAAGTGTGTGGTTGAAACTACAATGGTGGGAATGTTTTGTTTTGTTTTGTTGGTTTATTTTTTCTTTTTGGCAGGGGAGAGTCACTGGTTCAGGGCTTTGGTGGTGGGGTTATATGTAGGAAAGGGTGCACCTGGGCATGCTTCAATGGAATATGAATGTGTTCATCTTGGCATAGGGTGTTATCTCAGTGGGTGGCAACCCCTATAATAAGCAAGAAAATATTAAACTCCCATCCTGGGGAGTCCTGCTACATTCTCAAACAGAGGGGCAAGAACCTCTCAAGAACATAGACAGCATCTAATAAAAGAAAACAGACCAATAGGTCAAGCCCTCAATATCAATGCATGTAACTATTAACCTTATTCTTCAAAAATGGAAACTTAGTGGTTGCCATAGGTTCTGAGGGGATGGGGAGGGAGGAATGGGTGGAACATAGGGCACTTTTAGGGCATTGGAGTTGTTTTATGTGATCTTGCAATGACAGATACAGGCCATTATACATTTTGTCAGAATCTATAAAAGTATACAATGCAAAAAGGTAAACCATAATGTAAACCATTGACCGTGGTTAGTAGCAATGCTTCGATATTTGTTCATCAATTTTAACAAATGTACCATACTCATGTCAGATGTTATTGGTAAGGGAGGATGTGTGGGGATACCCTATATTTCTATTGGTAAGGGAGGATGTATGGGAATACCCTATATTTCTATGTGACCTTTCTGTAACCTAAAGCTTTTTGGAATATAAAGGGGAAAAAATATGACACTGGGCAGAACATACAGAAGAAGTTGTCAATATACATAAAAGATAACAGATCATATAGTGATGAAAGGCAAAATTAATTTTTTAAAAAATTTATTTTATTATTATTACTTTTTGTTGTTGCCTTTGTTTTGGGGAGGTTTTTGGATTGCAGAAACATTGCAATTGTGGCAGGGTTTCACTGATGTGGGGTGTCAGTGATGGGGGATGTGTGGGGAGGGGTACACCTGGGGCATGCCTCTATAGAATATGAATGTGTAATATGGTCATGGGCTATTGTCTCGGTGGGAGACATACAGAATAACCAAAAGAATATTGAATTCCTATCCTGCTACATTCTCTTCATAGAGTGGCAAGAATCTCTAGAGTATTAGGTAGTGCCTAGTACAGGAAGACAGACCAATATGCCAGGCCCTTCATACTGATGCTTGTACTTATGAGCCTTGTTCTTGTGAAATTCAAACTTAGCCTAAAAATATATATTTCCTAAGAGTTACCTCCTGAAAGCCTCCTTGTTACTCAAATGTGGCCTCTCTCTATGCCAAACTCAGCATATAAATTCACTAACTTACCCCCAATGTGGAACATGACTTCTGGGGATGAGCCTCCCTGGTACCAAGGGATTAATACCAAACACAAACTAATGATGCATTTGGAAAAAGACTTAGACTAAAAGGGGGAAATATTAGATAAAAATGAGTCTTTATGGCTAAGAGATTTCAAAGTGAGTTGGGAGGTCATTCTAGAGGTTATACTTATACATTTCTAAGGTGGATCTCACTGACTGCCTCAGGAAACAACGCCTCAAGCAGAGGTGCTCCTGAGGGCTCTAGAGACATTTAGACACAAGAAGCAGACAACCCCAGGAAATCAGTACCCCATCATTAAGCCTTGCCTTGGAATATATGTTAACCTATATCCCCCAATGTATCAGACTTAGACTCATTTATAATTTTCCTACACATGGTTCTTCTGCCCCATTTATTTGAACCTATAATTATCACTGTACTCATTAAATATATGTCCCAAAGACTTAAATCTTTCAGCTGTACATATGCTGGTTGAGCCCTGAATCTCAGCAGAGTTGTAGCCAACACCTACTCTCCAGTTCACCGGACTCACCCAGGACAACTAACAGGTGATGATGATGGACAACGCCTATCCCAAAAAGCAGAGATTATCTACAACTGCAAGCAAGACGGTTCCATCCATCTGCCCCATGGGATCTAAGCCCCACCTCAATCAGAAGCAGAGTGGGCATCACTGTCCCTAAATCCTCAAGTTTGAGGAATATACAAACAAGGGGGTAATGCAACTATGGACTTAAGTAGACATTATTGTTCTAGTAATGGAAGAACTTGTAACATTGATATAAAAACAGTGGTCACCAGAGGTTCTAAGGGGAGGGAGAGGGTAAAATTAGAGTAACATGGGGCATTTTGGGGGTATTGGAATTGTTCTGCATCACATTGCAATGACGGATACAAGTCATTTTACATTTTGTCAAAACCTATAAAATTGTGTGGTGCGAAGTGTAAACAATAATGTAAACTATAGACCATGCTCAGTAGCAATGCCTCAATATGTGTTCATCAATTGTAACAAATGAACCACACTAAGGAAAGATGTTTTTAATGGGGGAAAGTGTGGGATGTAGAGGGGGTGGGGAAATGGGAATTCCCTATATTTTTTATGTAACATTTATGTAATGTAAAGCTCCTTTAAAAATAAAGAAAAAAATGTGGGAAAAAAAGCTTCTGTTGTTTGCCTCTCTTCTTCTAATATCTACAAATTGTTAACATTGACAAATGACATGTGGCTCAAAAATTCCAAATTCAAGGCATTAGTTTATGAGAAATAAAGGAACACTTTTAACTTCTTAAATTAACTGCATTCTCAATCCTGTATGTCAAATCTCTCTTAAATATTGCGAAAAGGTATCCTGCCCCAAATCATGCAATATGTAAAAGAACAGTCTCCTACAAGGCTTTAGTCCAAAAGAAATCAGTCATGGACAAGCCAGCCAACTGCACTGACTGCTCTTGGGTCCATCATCTCTATGCATTGAAGAAATGGATCCGGTCACATGGCAGACTGGTAACGAGTGCAAAGATTTACATTACCATCAAGAACATAAGAGTTATCTCTTCCTCTTCCCCTTTGGTTACTTTTAGAAGACCCAACAGAAGACCTATAAACATTTTCAAAAGCAACCACAAAATGTCTACAAACATTTCTAGACCCTCTATAGGCAAGCAATTCCCAGGGTATTCACAGCCCTGGAGAAATGGGCCAAATTTTCCATTCTCAAGGCTAAAGAGATTTGAAAAGGGCAATGGAAAAATCACACTATTTATGGTGAGCATCCCTGAAGGCAAAGTCCTATTTCAGAGTCTAGTACTCATGTCCATCAGCAGCTGGCCACGTGTCCACTCTAAGGTCACCCCACTCTGGCAGAGAATCCCTGCAGGGTTAGAGCAGCCCTGGGGGCTCTGGCGAGAAGTGCTAAATAAATTAGTGCTATCGTTTATTAGAGCATAAGAAACAGATGGGAATGGGCAACATGTCAGCTAGAAGAGTGAGGTTTTGGAAGATGAGTGTGTGTAGCACTCAGTGATTCATCTGCACGATGCCCATTAGTATTAACAGGAATTGCTTTGCTAGCACTGCACACAGATTCTACAGCCTCTTGAAAATTCATTGCTCAACTTTCTTTCTGTCATACAGTTAATTCAATAGCTAATTATAAGATAATTGGCAATCTCACAACTTTCTCTTGTAAAACTCTCCCACCAAGAATGATTATTTTCAACTCATTGTTTCTTTCATCAACATGGGAGGAGAAAGGAAGAATGAGAGGGGCCAAGGAGAAATAAGTTGGGAAGTGGTAAGGAAGGAGAAAGGTTGCTTATTGTGGGCTTTCCTTCGGGGACATGGACAGGCAGTTGGACATCCATTTTGTCCATCTGGCCAGGGCTGGCCCTGGCCTGATTGCAGTTGCATCTGCTTTGAAGTGCCCTTGAAGCCATTTCTTTTCATACCAGATGGCACTGACCTACCAGGTCTCTGCTATATGCTGAGGTTGTACAGCCCCTTTATAGTTCTTAAAGAGTTCCAGTTTAGTTTGAACCTAATCCCCTACATTTCTTTTATGAGGAATTCTAACTTAAGTTTAGGAAATATCATGAATCCTCCACAGCACTCATTCCTTAAGACTAGGGGTAGGAAAAGATTGAAATGTACACAACACAAACAATTTATTAACAAAGCATATTTTGATATCTAAATTCTGATAAAGTGAGGTCCTTGTTAAGCTTTGTTCAATGTTTTTTTCTTTACTCTTTGCTCATCTGTGAGTATTATATGATAAATATACATATACACACCAGTCAAATTTATAATTTCTTTGAGGAATGTTGTTAAATATTTTTCTCGTAAATTTGATCCATCACAGTGTCTGGTGATAACGTGTTAGCAGTTTGGGGAGGGGTTTGAAGTAAGGCGACATGGCTATTTGACAGCCAAATTTAATATTTTATTAAGTAGGTTAAT
>PVKH010047330.1:0-10285 GCA_004027955.1 Chaetophractus vellerosus | reverse complement strand
CCGTCTTGCTCCAACATGTGGCAATAGACTTTGGTGAGGGAAGTAACTTATGCTTTATGGACTGGTAACTGTGGGCTTCTACCCCAAATAAATACCCTTTATAAAAGCCAACCAATTTCTGGTATTTTGCATCAGCACCCCTTTGGCTGACTAATACAGATGCACATATCAATTTCCTTCTCTTCTCTACATTTTTCATACTACTACTGATACATAACACCTTCTATCCACGTTACAGATTATGACAAGATCCACCTTTACACAGCTTGACTCTTCCAAAGAAATAACTTACATTTGTAACTAGAAATAGTTTCAGAAATACAGTCGTAATTAACGTCATTTTTTTCTGAAAGAGGATTTAAAAATATGAAATTGATTCAAATGCACAGAGTTATTATTACTATTAATTTAGAACTTAAGATCTCTATTCAGGTCACCTTACCAAAAAAGCTTTAACATATATAAATCTGGAGAAAAGAAGTCAACTTTAAATAAAAATAATTTGTGTGAAATGTCAACTAGGTATGCATGCAAGACACCTGTGTAAACAAGTGAGGATGAATAACCACATTTATGAGATTTTTCAAATGTCCCATCTGGCATTGCAGATGTTTTTCTGGCAGATTTTTGCAGTTTCAGCCATTTAGCACAATTATGAGCCAAGTGTGACCTGCAGGCCATATGCTGCCCACCTAAGCTTGCAATGCATCCTGGAATCTAATTTCAGGAATCTTCTGATTTGAATAATGGAGAAACTGGGACCCACTTAGAGGAATTCGGCAGAGCCCTAGAATAATGCTTGCTGATCAAGTGTTTCAGATCAAGTTTCACAACAAAGCAGGACCACTCATGTGCAACAGCCTGAACTGCTATGTGTGCAGCTCACCAGGAGGGAGTCTATAAGTTTCCTATTGCTCCTGTCACCAAGTACTACAAACCTGGTGGCTTAAAACAACAGAAATTTATTCTCTTACAGTTCTGGAGACTGGAAGTGCAAAATGGTTTCCCTGGTCTGAAAACAAGGTGTGGGCAATGCCAAACTCCTTCCAGAGATTCTACAGTAGAATCCATTTCCTTACTTTTTCAGCATCTTGAAATCTCTCTCTGCCTCCCTTCATAAAGACACTTGTGATTACATTTTGGGGCCACCCAGATAACCCAGGATAATCTCCCCATCTCTAAATCCTTAGCTTAATCAAATCTGCAATGTCCCCTTTTCCCATATAAACTAACATTCACAGGTTCCAAGGATTAGGTAGGGGACATCTTGAGGGGTGGGCATTATTGGAAAACACCACAGGGGGTAATGGAAAATCCAGTCTGGGCCTAGACTTGGACCTTTATGAGTGATCATAGCTAGAACTCGGGCTGAAGTAGTTTCCCTCAGATCAGCAGCTATAAGTTTTTCTACCTCCCCAGTTGAGCATAAAATACAAATATAATATATACCCATAATTATATATAATACATATAATATTATATGTATTATAACATATTTTAAAATATACATTATTTAGGTCATTTTGCCCTCCATTGCTTATTGTATAATATATTTTCAATAAAAAGTATAATTTCAATAAAAGAATGCAATATTAAGAGGTATCGTGAGACAAACTGCATGTCACAAGACCAATTCAAGGAAACCCAAAATAAACCCATTGTAAGTGTCGTACTCAATAACAAATGTGTTCAAAAACTCCTGTTGTGCAATTTCTAAAAATTTTCTCCCCAAAAGGAAACCACTCAGTTGAATCATAAATTAAATTAAAATAAAATAAAATATTAAACTGCAGATATACTTTCTGGTTTAATAATAATACAGATAACTTAAAAGAAATAAATGAAGCTCATAAGCATTTTTATTTTCTGGACTGCCTTAGGCATATAACTTTTAACACATCAACTGTCTTCAAATTTGGCTTAATATAGGTGTTCAAGCAGACGCATGAGTTCCTGTGGGAATAGTAACCAGGGCACCTGCCATTTACTCTGTAGGAGAGAAGCAGAATTATATCCATATCTACACATGCATAGAGCATATTTGACCTCATTTTACTCATATCAGGTAATCTAGTCTCCCTAGGCCATCCTCAATTATGGGTCAAGTGCTTGGCAGGTGAACAACAGTTCAAAAAGTCAGATGTCATGACCCTCTGGCAGTAGCAAGAACGATAATAGACAAAAGCAGATAAGAGGAGCAACCATGAAGAAAACAGGGAGAGGGCAGAACCTTTAAAATTGAGTGCTCTCTCATGTGGTAAAATTAAGCTGCTTTCAATAACTCTTAAAAAGACAGAAAACCAGTTGTTATGGGTTGAATTGTATCCCCCAAAATGACACGTTGAAGTCCTAACCCTCAGTCCTGTGAATGTGACATTATTTGGAAATAGGATCTTTGAAGATGTTTTAGTTAAGATGAAGTGAAACTGGATTAGGGTGGCCTCTAATCCAATATGACTGGTGTCCTTAAAAGAAGAGGAAATTTAGACACAGAGGAGATGTCCTTGTGACAAATGAGGCAGAGATTGAAGTCCAAGGATTGCCGGCAAACCACCAGAAGCTGGGAAGAGTTAAGGAAGGATTCTCCCCTACAGATTTTGGACTTCCAGCTCCAAAACTATGAGACCATAAATTTCTGTTATTTTAAGCCATCCAGTTTGTGGTACTGTTACAGCAGCCCTAGGAAACTAAGACAACATTATCAGGAAGTGGGGTTCTACTGTAACAATTACCTAAAAATGTGGAAGTAGGTTTGGAATTGGGTAATGGGTAGAAGCTGGAAGAATTTTGAGGCACCGGATAGTAAAAGCCTAGATTCCCTGAAGGGACTGGTGTTAGAAATATGGACATTCAAAGCAATTCTGGTGAGGGCCCAAAAAGAAGTGAGGAGAGCTGTAAATAAAGCTTCTATCATCTTAGAGAATACATAGATCATCAATGGCAGAATGTTGCTAGAAGTATGAATGTTAAAGGTGCTTTAGTGAGACCTTAGAAGGAAATGTTAAATGTATTATTGGATACTGGAAGAAAGGCAATCCTTATTATAAAATGTCAGAGAACTGGACAGAGTTATGTTCTCGTGTCAGGGGGAAAGCAGAACTTACAAGTGATGAACTTGGATATTTAGCTGAGATTTCTGAGCAAAGTTAAGACAAAGTCAAACTGGATTAGGGTGGGCTCTAATCCAATATAACTGGTGTCATTAAAAGAGGAGGAAATTTAGACACAGAGAAGATGGCCTTGTGACAACTGAGGCAGAGATTGAAGTCCAGAGATTGCCAGCACACCACCAGAAGCTGGGAAGGTTTAAGAAAGGTTCCCCCCCCACCCCCACCCCTAGAATTTGCCATCCAGGTGAAAGCAACTTGAGACAACAATCAAAGCAGTGTAAAAAACAATTGAGGCACACGGTCTAGGGTAAAGGATTACCTGCTTTAAACACCAGAAAGAAGGAGAAGGTCTCTCTCCTGAGAAATAGAGGGGACATTCAAACTCCTATAAACACAAGAACTCAAAGCAACTAACAAGCACAAGCCCAGACAAGACAACTTTGCATTTGCCTAAGGCAGACTTCCCTGATAGGGTACCTGACATTCAAGAAAATCTCTGTCATATAACCAGCTAGTTACAAAATTGAAAAACAGACTCCTCAGGAAATAAATCTCAGAGTTAACATTTTAATATATGAAAATGTACTCTGTGCAAAATAAGAGTACAAGACAAAAAAAAAAAAAAAAAAAAGGAAATCATGGCCCATCAAAAGGAAGAGTATAAAAACCCAGAAAACACCAATGAAGAAGACCAGACTGTAGACATACCAAACAAAGACTTTTTTAAACTGTCTTAAAAATGCTCAAGGAGAGTGTGGCAGTTTGATATTATTTATGAATTCTAAAAAGATATAGAGATTATGTTTGTAAACTGGTCTGTTCCTCTGGGTGTGATACCCTTTGATTGATTTAAATTCAAAGGTTTTAAGTTTATTTAATTAAATCAAGGCCTTTGATTCGACCACATCAGTAGGGTTGAGTCCCTGCCCCCTGGGCTATACAAATGGACACTCAATCAAGAAGACACACAGAAGGTACAGGAAGAAAGAGTGCTCCATAGACATTGGAAGAGGAGAGAAATTGGTCATTTAGGTCCTTCCATGTGACAGAAAGGAGAAGGCTCAAATACCTAAAGCCCAGGGGAGAGCTGAGCCATTCGCCTGATAGATTGCAGCTGAAGAGACCAGAGCCCTGAGCAGCTGAGAAGGCCTGGGAAAAAAAAAAAAGCCCTCCAGCCTACAGTTGAGATTTGAAGAAGCTGGGCCCATGGAGCCTTAAGAGGAAGAGGAAGGCTGAACCCTTACAGAGGTTCCCTGCCATCTTGCTTTAACACAAAGCAACAGACTTTGGTGAGGAAGTAACCTTGAGTTGGACTCTTTAGGGCCTTGTAACTGTAAGCTTTTACCCCAAATAAATACCCTTTATAAAAGCCAACAGATTTCTGGTACTTTGCACCAGCATCCCTTTCGCCAACTAATAAGGAATGAAGGAAAATACAGAGAAAGAATGAAAGGATATCAGGAAAACAATGAATGAGCAATTAGGGACTCTTAATAAAGAGATAGAAATTTTAAAAGGGAACCAAACAGAACTACTGGAGTTAAAGAACACAATAACTGAAGTGAAAAATGCCCAGGAGCATTTCAAAAGTAGATTGGAAATGGCAAACGAAAGAATCAGTGAACTCAAAGACAGGAAAATTGCAAGGATGCAGGTTGAAGAAGAGAAAGAAAAAAGAGTTATTAAAAAAAAATAGAGCCTAAGAGACCTCTGGGACACAATCAGGCATACCAATAAATGAAGAAGAAAAAATGGATTTTAAAAAACATGACCCAACTTTATGCTGTCTCCAAGAGACTCACCTTAAATTCAAATACACAAGTAAGTTGAAAATGAGGAGATGGAAAAAATATTTCACTCAAGTAGTAACCAAAAGAAAGCTTGGATAGCTATAATAATATCAGATACAGCATACTTTAAGTAAAAAAAAAAAGTTACAAGGGAAAAAGACAGTCATTACATATGATAAAAGGGTCAATTCAACAAGAAGTAGCAATTATAGATATATATGCACATAACAGAAGAGCCCCAAAATATATGAAGCAAATACTGACAAGTTTGGAGGTAGAAATTGATGGTTCTACATTAATAGTAGGAGACTTTAACACACCACTTTCAGTAATGGATAGAGCATCTAGTCAGAAGATCAGTAAGGAAAGACAAGGCTAGAACAATACTCTAAACCAACTAACAGACATATATAGAGCACTTCACCCAAAAAAACAAAAAACATGTTCTTCTTGAGTGCACATGGATCATTCTCCGGGATAGATCATATGTTAGTTCACAAAACAATTCTTAATAAATTAAAAAATATGAAATCATACAATGTACCTTCTCCAACCACATGGAATGAAGTGAGAAATCAATAACAGAGGGAGAAATGGAAAATTCCACAAATATGTGGAAATTAGCATACTTAAAAAATTATTCCTGAGTATTTATTTTTTATTTTATTGTGAATGGAATTTTTCTTATTTTAAATATATGATTAGTATATAGAAACACAATTATATGGTTAGTACAGTACTCTGTTTTCAGCACTGTTCCTCCCGCCCAAACCCCAAGATGGCTCCCTCGTGTTTGCTCATTGGTTTTGCTCTTTGAGCTCTTTAAGTTCATTGTCTGCTCAATGTTTTTTTTGTTGTTGTTTTTTTATTGTTTTCTTTAGGACGTACCAGGAACTGACCTCCCATGTGGGAGGCAGGTGCTTAGCTGCTTTAGCCACATCCACTCCCTGCTTGTTTGTTTTTGCTCATTGTCTACTCATTGTTTTGCTCATTGTCTTGCTCATTGTCTGCTCATTGTTTTTTTTTTCATTGTCTGCTCATTGTTTTTGCTCAATGTCTTCTTGTTGTTTGTTTCTCTTTAGGAGACTGAACCCAGGACCACCCGTGTGGGAGGCGAGGGCTCAACTATTTGAGCCATATCTGCTCCCCCAAACAATGTACTTTTAAACAACCAATGGGTTTAAGAGGAAATCACAAGGGAAATTAGGAAATATCTTGAGGCAATTGAAAATGAAAATACAATATACCAAAACGAATGGGATGCACCAAAGACAGTGCAGACAGGCAAATTTACAGCTCTAAATGCTTATAGTAAAAAAAGAAAAAAGACTTCACATCAGAGACCTAACCTCATAACTGGAAGAACTAGTAAAAGAAGAATAAACTAAATCCAAAATGAGCAGAAGGAAGAAAATAATAAAGATCAGAGTGCAGATAAATAAGATAGAGAGTTTAAAAAACAATAAAAGAACCAACAAAACTAAAAATTGGCTCTCAGCAAGGATCAAAATATTGACAAAACTTTAGCTAGATTAGCAAAGAAAGAAAGAAAGAAGATACAAATAATGAAAATCAGAATTGGAAAGGGGGGCCCACAGAAATAAAAGGACTGTGAGAGGATACTATGAACTATGTACACCAACAAATTGGATAGCCGAGGTGAAATGAACAAATTCCTAGAAACACACAAACTACCAACATTGACTCTAGAAGAAATACAGGATCTCAACAGCCCAATTGCAAGCAAAGATATTCAATTAATCATCAGAAACCTCCCAAGAAAAATAGCCCAGGATCAGAGGACTTCACAGGTGAATTCTACCAAATATTCCAAGAAGAATTAGCACCTATCCTGATCAAATTCTAAAAAAAAAAAAAAAAAAAAAAAAAAAAAAACTAAAGAGGAGGGAATACTCCCTAACTCATCCTATGAGGCCCAAATCATCCAAGTACCAAAGCCAGATAAAGATACCACAAGAAAAAAGAATTACCAACCAATATCTTTAAAAAAAAAAAAAAAAGATTTATTTTATTTATTTATTTCTCCCCAACCCCTCCCTGTTTGCATTTGCTGTGACTGGTTCTTTTGTGCTGGCTTTCTTTTTAGGAGGCACTGGGAACCAAACACAGGACCTCCTATGTGGGAGGGAGGCGCCCAATCACTTGAGCTACCTCCTCTCCCCGTTTGTTGTATCTCTCATTGTGTTTCCTCACTGTGTCTCTTGGTTGCGTCATCTTGTTGCATCAGCTTGCCATGCCAGCCCATCATATCAGCTCGTTGTCTTGCTCATCTTCTTTAGGAGGCACTGGGAACCAAACCCAGGACCTCCCATGTGGTAGGCGGGAGCTCAATCACTTGAGCCACATTTGCTTCCCCCAATATCTTTTATGAGTATAGATTCAAAAATCCACGACAAAATGCTAGCAAACTGAATACAACAACACATCAAAAGAATTATATACCATGATCAAGTAGGATTTATCTATCTGTGGTATGCAAGGGCGGTTCAACATGAAATAAACTGATGTAATACACCACATTAAAAATTTAAAACCCACAATCATTTTAACAGATACAGAAAAGGCATTTGACAAAATCCAGTACCCCTTCCTGATAAAAACAGAAAACTAGGAGTAGAAGCAAACTTCCTCAATATGGCAAAGGGCATATGTGAAAACACAAAGCTAACATCTTACTTAATGGTGAAAGACAGAAAGCTTTCCTTCTAAGATCAGGAACAAGACAGGGATGTCTACTGTCACCACTATTATTCAACATTGTACTGGAAGTTCTTGCCAGAGAAATTAGGCAATAAAAAGAAATAAAAGTCATCCAAATTGGAAAGGAAGAAATAAAACTTTCCCCTTTTGCAGATGACATGATTCTATATACAGAAAATCCAGAAAAATCCACAACAAAGTTCCTAGAGCTAATAAATGAATTCAGCAAAGTGGTGGGATACTATATTAACACACAAAAATTAGTAGTGTTTCTATACACAAACAATGAACAAACAGAAGAAAAAAATAAAGAAGAAATCCATTTACTCTGGCAACTAAAAGAATAAAATATCTAGGAATAAATCTATCCAAGTATATAAAGGACTTGTGCATAGAAAAGTACAAAATATTGCTAAAAGAAGTCAAAGAAGACCTAAATAAATGGAAGGTCATTCCTCATGGACTGGAAAACTATATATTGTTAAGATGTCAATCCTACCCAAGGCTATTTATAGATTCAATGCAATCCTAATGAAAATTCAAAGACCTTTGCAGAAATGGAAAAACCACTCATCAAATTTATATGAAAGTTTAAGAGGCCCTGAATAGCCTTGACAAAGATGAATGAAGTTGAAGGACTCACATTTCCCAATCTTAAAACTTTTTACAAAGCCACAGTGATCAAAACAGCATGGTACTGACACAAGGACAGACATATAGGCCAATGGAATTGAATTGAGAACTCAGAAATCAACCCTCACATTTATGACCAACTGATTTTTTTTTCAGGAGGTACCGGAGATTGACCTGGGACTACGTGCATGCAAAGTAGGCACTCAACCACTGAGCTACACCCACTCCCCAACCAACTGATGTTTGACAAGGGGGCAAAGACCACTCAATTGGGAAAGAATAGCCTCTTCAACAAATGGTGCTGGGAAAAATGGATCTCCCATTTGTAATTAATTAATTAATAATAAAGAAATGCATACATAAATAAATAGAAAAGGAGGACCACTTCCTCACACTTTAAACAAAAATCAACTCAAAATGGATCAAAGCCCTAAATAAAGGAATCAGAACTATCAAACTCCTAGACAAAAATGTAGGGAAGCATCTTCAGGACCTTGTGTTACACAATGGTTTCTTAGATTTTCACCCAAAGCACAAGCAATAAAAGAAAAAATATATATATATTAGACCTCATCAAAATTAAAAATTTTATGTGCCTCATAGGATTTTATCATGAAAGTAAGATGACAGCCTACACAATGGGAGAAAATATTTGGAAACCACATATCCAATAAAGGTTTAATATCTTGAATATATAAAGAAATTCTTCAATTTAACAAGAAGACAAACAACCCAATAAAAAGACAGACAAAATAATACATATATATTTCTCCAAAAAAGATATACATACGGCCAGAAAGTACATGAAAAGATTCTCAAAACCATTAGCCATACGGGAAATGCAAATCAAAACCACAATGAGATACCATATCACACCCACTAGTGTGGCTGCTATTAATGAAACAGAAAATTACAAGTGTTGGAGAGGATGTGGAGAAATAGGAACATTCATTGCTGGTGGGAATGTAAAATGGTGCAGCTGTTGTGGAAGACAGTTTTTGGCAGTTCCCCAGAAAGTTAAGTATAGAATTACCATATGGCCCTTATAACCCCACTTCTAGGCATATACCCAAAAGAATTGAAATCAGGAACTCGAACATATAATTACACACTGATTGTATTAGTCAGGGATCTCTAAGGAAACAGAACTGACTGGAAATATATGGAAATATTATGAGACTTTTATAAGAATTGTCTCATGTAACTGTGGGGGATGGGCAAGTCCAAATTCCATAGGGAAGGCCACAAGCTGGAAAATCCGATGAAAGTTTTTGGTGAATTCCCCAGGACAGGTTTGCTGGTTGAAGTAAAGATAGAAATTCTCCCTTCCGACTGCTGAAATCATCACTTCTTTTAAAGCCTTCAACTGTTTGAGTGAGACATCTCTCATTGTTGAAGGCAATCTCTTCAGTTGATTGTAGATGTAATTAGCCATGGATGCAATCAACTTACTGATGATTTTAGTCCAGGAAATAGCTTCACAGTAACAATCAGGCCAGTGCTTGCTTGGCCAAACAAATGGACACCATCAGCTGGCCAAGTTGACACATGAACTTAACCATCACACCGATGTTCATAGCATTATTTACAATTGCCAAAAGATGGAAGCAACCCATAATCCAATTCAGATGATTTGGATGATGGGTCCATCATCCAATGAATGAATAAATAAAATGTAGTATGTATATACAACAGAATAGCCATAAAAGGAATGAAGTTCTGATACATGGGACAACATGGATGAACCTTGAAGACATCATGTTGAGTTAAATAAACCAGGCACAAAAGGACAAATATTGTATGATATGAAATAATTAGAATAAGCACACTCCTGGAGTCAGAATCCAGAATATAGGTTACCAGGGGATGGGGTGGGGACTGAGAATGGGTAGTTAAGGCTTATTATATACAGTGTTCCTTTTGGAATAATGGAAATGTTTTGATAATGGATGGTGGTGTGCTGGCACAATATTGTGAACATAATTCATAGCACCGAAATATACAACTGAATGTGGTTAAAACGGGAAATGT
>PVKH010047329.1:0-10305 GCA_004027955.1 Chaetophractus vellerosus | reverse complement strand
CTTATTCTTCAAAAATGGAAACCTTTTTTTACCTTACCTTAGGTCCCAAGGGGAGGGGGGCGGAGAGTAGAATAGATGAGACATAGGGCATTTTTAAGGCATTGGAATTGTTCTGCATGATCTTGCAATGACGGATACCCATCATTATATATTTTATCAAAACCTATAAAAGTGTACAGTGCAAAATGTAATCCATAATGTAAGCCATTGACCATGGTTAGTAGCAGTGCTTCAATATTTTTTCAAACTGTAACAAATGTACCATACCAATGGAAGGTGTTATCAATAGGAGAAAATGTGAGAAGGGGGTGGAGGGATATATTTGCTTTGTGACTTTTCTGTAACCTACAACTTCTTTGACAATAAAGGAAAAAAGATAAGACCTTAAGGGAACATACAGAAGAAATTGCCACTGTACATAAAAGATAACATATCTTATAGTGATTTGGTTTTTTTCTTATTTTTGTATTTTGTTTTTTAGTTATTATTTTATTTTTTATTTTTATTGGGTTTTTTTTTTGGCTTTGGTTTGGGGAGGTTTTGGATTGCAGAAGGGTTGCAACTGTGGCAGAGGACAATCGCTGGTGCAGGGTGTGGGTGATGGGCGGATGTATAGGGAGGGGTGCACCTGGGGTCTGCCTTTATGGAATATGAATATGTTCAAGTGGTCATGGGGTGATGTCTCAGTGGCTAGAGACACACACAATAACCGAAAGAATATTGAGTTCCCATTGTGGGAAGTCCTGCTACATTCTCTAAGAATGACAAGAATCCTAGAGTACATGAGCAGTGCCTAGCCAAGAAGGACTGACCAATACGACAGGCCCTTGACATTGATGGTTGTACTTATGAACCTTGTTCATGTGAAATTGAAACCTATCTTAGTATTATATATTGCCTAAGGGTCACCTCCATGTTTCTGATGAGAAATCAGCAGTTAGTCTTATTAAGCATTCCTTGTATGTGATGAATTGCTTTCTACTTTCAGAATTCTCTCTTTATATTTAACATTTGACATTCTGATTGGTTTGTGTCTTGGAGTAGGTCTATTAGGGTTTATTCTGTTTGGAATATGTAGTGCTTATTGGACATATATTTTTATATCTTTCATTAGAGTTGGGAAGCTTTCAGTCATTATTTCCTCAAATATTCTTTGTGCCCCTTTTCTCTTCTCTTCTCCTTCTGGACACTCATAATGCATATGTTTGTATGCATCTTGCTGTCACGAAAAGCCCTGAGACACTGCTCAGTTTTCTATTCTTTTCTCTCTGCTTTTCTTACTATATGGTTCAATTTCCTGTCTTCTAGTCTGCTGATTCTTTCTTCTGCCTGTTCAGATTTGATGTTATATGACTCTAGTGTATTTTTAATTTCTAGTATTGTGCCATTCATTCCCGCAATTTGTTATTATTCTTTTATATACTTTCAAATTACTGTCCTCTTAATAACTCTTATCTCTTTATGCAGTTTCCTTTATCTTCCTGAATTGCTTTAGAAGATTTATTTGAACTTCTTTGATTAATTGTTCCAAATTTTGTGTCTCCTCTGAACTTTTTCTTTGTTCCCTTGATTGCACAATATCTTCCTGTTTCTTTGTATGGGTTGTACTTTTTGGCTGATGTCTAGCATCTGATCGTCCTGATGAATTAACTCTGAAGGTCAGTTTCTCCCTCTTGTTTAGGTTTTATTGTTGATTGGCTTTGTATTAAGGCTCTTCTTGATACTTGGTCCAACTTATTCTGGATCTATAGCCAAGTTTAACTGATCAGATTTTCTTGTCTCTTCTTCATCTGATTCTTGCTCTAGATATGTGTTACAATTTTTAAGATTGCAATTTTTGTGTAATTGTTTCATCTCCAGGAGAAAGCTTCCTTTCTTCAGTTCCTTCTGTGGGTCTCTTGATCTGATCTGTTTGTTTTTGTGCAGAATTTTCTCCCAGCTCCTATGATTTGTTTACATTCTCTCTCTCATTCAGTGAACCATTTTCCTTACACTTTTCAGTTCTGGGACCCTCCAATCTTACATCAGTTCTGTTTAAACCCCCATTCTTTTTTTTCTCTGTGGGGCTTTTCTGCCTCCAGTTTCTTCCCCATTAAGTTATCCTGCCCCAGGAAGCCAGATGAGGTCAATCCAAAAAGGTGGGTCACTCCAGAAAAGTCTGTTTTGTATTTATGGTATCCTGCCAGCAGTAACTAGACTGAGTGAGTGCACCACTTGGCTGCGTGTTCTGCCATGGTTTTTCTCTTTTTTTCCTCCCTGGGGGCACTTTTGTATGCAGCACTCCTCAGCAGCTTGTTTCCTGCCCTGGGTTTCTACAGAGCTGGGTCCTTGTGCCTGAATATGCATGGGGTTCTAACTCACTCCTGTGAGTTCTCCTATAGTCTGTGTCTGCCATGGGAGGGACTGGGCCACCGCCTCTGGAGATCTCCCAAATTTGAGTGAGGAGGCAGGGAAGAGGACTGGCAGGTCCAGGTTTGAAGTTTCCTACCTGGTATTTTTTTCTTTCTTTGTTTCAGCACCTATGGAGCCTTTCTCCAGTCTACCATTTTCCAGAGTTCTAAGCAAGTGGAATTTGTCCTTATATTCACTGAATCTCTTGGGAGGTTTTTCCCAGGGGTGTCTTACATTGCCATGTTGATGACATCACCTTTCAGGAAATAATCTAAACCAGCTTAAATAGCTGTTAGGTAGCAAAGCTGGAATTTAAGCGTAGGGATTTCTGGCTTCACAGTCTACTTTTTTCCAATATAGCTACAAGACTCACAGTGCAGTGCTCTGAAAAAGCAACAGCTCAGTAGAGGATAAGATACAGCTATGGATAATAGGATAAAATAAGTGCTATGAAAGATGGTCAAGCACAATGTTATATATGATTCATTTGGAAAGAGCTGGAGAGCCCTCAGGAAGGAAAGGGCACTGAATGGAGAGGAGGGTGTGTTAGGCCAAGAGAGAAGTAAAGGTGAACTCACCTAATCAAGAAAGCCTAGGGCATGTTTACAAAACAAAGAGCAATGCCCTTTTGTTGGTGGATTGTGTTCCCGCTGCTATGTAATTAAAGATGAGACTGGAAACTTAGATTGGATTCCTATTGTAGAGCCTAAAAGATTGATGAAGGGGGGTATTTTTAAAGGGTAGGCAGCAGGGAGCCATCTTAGGTATTCAAACAAGGAGCTAACAAGGTCAGAGTTGTATGGATAAAAGGGGTAAAAATGGGAGAATGAAAACCCTATCTGATGGCTATAAACAGTATAGACAAAATATATAGGAAGCCTGGTATGAGGAGTGGCAGTAGGAATGGAACACTGGGAGCTGATTTAAGGTCAAGTGCAGTGGTAGATTTATTAAAGTTTATGTAGATGCAATGTTGGACGCAAAGGGAATAGCAGAGTCAAAGATACCTTCAAGTCACTGGGAGCGTGAGTCACTGGAGGGCTGTGCCCCTAACAGATAGGATAATATTGGAACTCAAGGCTTTGGTGAGTGTATTAGTCAGCCAAAGGGGTGCTGATGCAAAATGCCAGAAATCTGTTGGCTTTTATAAAGAGTATTTATTTGGGGTAGAAGTTTACAGTTACCAGGCCATAAAGCATAAGTTACTTCTCTCACCAAAGTCTGTTGCCACGTGTTAGAGCAAGATGACTGCCAACATTCAGCCTTCCTCTTCCTCTTAAGGCTATGTGTTCCCAGTTTCTTCCAATATCAGCTATAGGCCATCATGCTTTCTAGGTTTTGTCTCCCCAGGGAAAAGTAAATAAAAAAATGAATCTTAAAAAAAAAATCAGAAGGTGTGAGAGCTGGAAAGCAACGATCATTTTATTCCAGGAGTTTGCAAACTTTCTTTAGCATCAGATAGCTTTTGGCAAATGAAATCTTATATGAAACTCCAATGTATAAAGAGAGAAAAATCAGAACTGTTTTGAGAGAACCACCACCCAGAATCCATGTACCTACCCCTTGCTCCAAGCAGGGACTTAGGAGAGTTCTTCCGGATCCCAAGGGCACTAACTCCCAGGGACTAACTTCTTCCCTTTCAGGTAAGGAAACTAAAGCTTTCGAGTTGTGAAGTAACTGATCTAAGGTGTCATGAGTAGTTAGATTAAGCACCCTAAATCCATAAACAGTTTTCTTTCCTTCATAGAGTGTTTAACATTCTCCTAAAATTTACTTTCTATTCCAACAAAGAAAGGTGGAAAGAGAATCAAATTACCCACAGCCACTTTGGTACAAGGTTAAGTGAGGGAAGAGGCTGCAACTCCTGACTGCCCTGAATTATGTGGGTTATCTACAGGAATCTCATTTATCTGTGCTGCTCCAATTTCAGCTCTCTCTGGTAATTCTGAGTGGCCTGTAAAATCATTATCTGGCCAACTCATGGAGATAAAAAGCTTTGCTAGTTTTAAAGGGAAAGTTTCAGTGATTGAAATTTTATCAGCAGCACAGGCATGGCAAAACTTTTTTTCTTATACATATCTGAGGAAAAAGTAATATGACCTAAGGAATTATAATTGAAAATGAGAATTGTTACATGTCTTCTGCATATTTCATATAGCTGTCAAAGGAGGCTACTTTGAGGTATATTTGGCATCTTTTATATATTTGGCATCTAATACTCTCTCTAATTATCCCACAGACATCTCCTGGCTGCAACCCAACTCTTTGGAAATGTTTGTCACAATGGAAGGTGGCATTTGAAAGTCACAATAGCAGGTGACTTCTAAAGAGGCTAAAATAATTTTCTGACCTGAGGAGGGTTAACTTTGAATTCTTAAATCTTTTAAATTTATTTGGAAACTTGAAGACTTCTTCCAAAACAATTGCTCTTAGGAGATTTCACTGTTTTACTCATTTATGCTCTTTAGTTGTACAACATGCCTATACTAAGTTGAGTTGCTAATATTTGATTGTATAGCCATGGGTCTAGACAGAATCATAAAAAGTCAGTGCATTTCCCTAGTACTACACAGGAACATATGCAATCACAGAAGACTGAATTTATCTCCTTTTTAGGGAGACTTGGAGCTAGATTTTTCCTTAATGTCGGATGATTCTGCAGGCTACTATTTAATTCACAAATTCTTGTTCAGGCCTCAAAGAGAGGATAGGTGTTATCTATAATTTATCTCCCATCATCCTGTAAGTATACTCATTTTCTTCATTTCTGACATCATTGCAAGTTTTTTTCATCAGTATTGTAGGGAAGGGCCTGGTCTTTGTGTCCATGGGAGAGACCATGTTCTAACTACATCTGTCTTTAATTTATGATAAGTCAGCAGCAAAACTGCCAGCATAGAAAATGTTCCCCAGCTGTGGCAACCTCATGTGGATGAGTAAAACCGCAGGTACCTCATTTTGTCTGGCAGCCCAATATGCACGTGCTCATGTTAGCACCTAGTTGTGTCTCAGAGCCAAATGCATACCTATTTGCAACGTAGTAATGAAAAATAAAATTTGAAGTTCAACAAATGAATAATTCAGCTAACATATTCAGTCTTAAATATCTGAAGACTCATATTTAACAAAGATTTGGATTTACCCAGCTGTTTGCATTTTCCTCCTGCATCTCTTTCCTTCTTCCTTTGATTTATATCCGTAGTCAAAGCAGCTGTGGCTCAAAATACATATGTATTAATTTCCAGATCCTATCCATTGCTCCAAACTCTTCCTCCCTCTCTCTTCTGCCTTTGGCCACTCCTCTTCTTCTTCCGTCTTCTAGGATCTCAGGTACTGTGGCTGGACAATTAGCCTGGTGTGGTGAGAAGAGGTTTGCCCAGGCCATGCATATTGTCCCAGTGTCTGTGGTTAAAGGTATAGAATCATGATGATGCAATAGGCCTTGGATTTACATTGACTTCCCAGTGTACAAAGCACACGTACCTTCATCATCCCAGTAGACAACAGGGCTTGAATCCATGCAGATCAACTCTCCCCTACAGGGAGACTCGGGGGAGAACTTTGAGGAGTGCTTGGACCCAGTATTTTCCAACGTACCCTGGTGAAGGAAATCACCTGGGCACTTGCTAAAAACTCAGATTGTTAGATCCCAAACTAGACCCACTAAATATGAATGTCTAGGGAAAAGGTCTGGGAATCTATATCAACAGCCCTAGCTGATTCTTATAACCAACCAGACAAGGGTAGAAAGCACTACTCTAGCAAATCCCTTACTTTTCTTCTATGTTCAGTACCTACCGCCCTGGGAGGACCAAGGGACCTAAGTGCTAAGCAGCTTTAGGGTGCCATCCTTGATTCTAAAGAATTACTCCAGGTAGTGGTGAATCTTGAAGGACTGAGGAGTTGAAAGGAAGGGACAAAGTGTTTCTTAGCAACAGCAGTTCAGGTGGACCCCCTCTTAACTGTCTCGGCCCAGGCCTGGTTTGTAGTCTGGTCTAGGTTTGCAGTTTGGCTGTGTTCTTCTTCCCAGGGTTGTTGCCTGGTCCGTGGGTTAATTTTTTATTTCACGGTGGATCTTCCCTGCATTGGATGGGGTCTTGGAGGTAAGGAGAGGTGGTGGACCAGCAGGCAGCAGAGGAGCAGAGAAGCTGAAGCTAAAGAAACTGCAACTTGGAAGTTTAGGCAATTCTGGTGTTATATGAGATAGAAGGGTGCTAAGGGGCAACGTGTAGTGCTTTCTTTAATCCTAATTCATGAAACTGAAGAATAATAGTTCTTAGGCTGTACATCAAAGTTTAGTTTCCCATGGTGATATTTGGTATTAATAGAGCAAATTTGAAAATAAAATTTTCGATTTTCAGTGATCTTAGGGCTTTTTAAATTTTAGATGATAAACGAACATTGAATTGAAATAAAACAAAAGTTAGCTTTTAGTTATAAATCATTATTGAGTATTTTATGCCTAATAACTTAATTATGTCACTCTAGAATTGATGAATTCATGAAGAAACATGGAAAATTACATTGGCTATGGCTGTGAATCTGATGATGTGAAGATGCTGAATTTATGTATGTTAATTTGATTCATATGCAAGTCAAAACACGCATATTTTTAATCAGCAGATGGTTTAATATGCTTTCCACACTTGTAAAAACTGAAAAGAACTGCAAGCTATTTTTTGCCTTGTCATTCATTCTGTCAACAGTATTTATTGTGAACTTAGTAAATGTGGTGCATTTGGGTACAAGGCAGAGTTACAAATGTGATAGAAAATAACTTCGCCTTTTATAAGGAGAAGTAGGACAATCTAAACACATTTTCCCTACTTTATGCTTTAAGAGGAGTTTCTCAAGGATTGTGTGTGTCATTTGGAATTTTATGACTCAAGTGGGTTTCCTATGTGTTAGAAATTCAGAGCTGCTCTATAACCATTTCCATTTGATCTTTCATTGCTATTTTTTTTCTTTATTAGAGAATTTGTGGATTGACAAAATAACCATGCATAAAATACAGGATTCTCATTCACCACCCTTTATTAACACCTTGTATTGGTGTTGAACATTTGTTACAATTGATGGAAGCACATTTTAAATAATTGTATTATTAACCATTATCCATAGTTTAACTTAGATTTCACTCTTTGCATAGTGTAGTTCCACAGATTTTTAAAAAATGTTATTCTGTTGCCTTACATACAATCTAACATTTCCCCTTTTAATCACATTCAGATTATATTACATTGCTGTTAATTATGTTCACAGTGTTGTACTACCATCATCACCATCCATTACCAGAACATGTCTATCATTCCAAAGAGGAGCCCTTTACATTTTAAACCTTAACTTCCCATTCCCTATCCCCACCCTGACCCCTGATAATCTGAATTCTAGATTCTAACTCTATGCATTTGCTAATTCTAATTATTTTGAATCAGTGAGAACATACCAAATGTGTCCATTTATGTCTACCTTATTTCACTCAAATGATGTTGTAGCAGTTAGGCAGTTTTATATAGTTATGAATTCCAAAAATAGATATTGGATTATGCTTGTAAACTGGTCTGTTCCCCTGAGCATGAATAAGTTTTAATTAGGGCTTTGATTGGGCCACGTCAGAGGGATGTTGACTTGTGCTTTGATGGATGGGACTTGGAAATAAAACTACATGGCAGAGAGAGAAGTTAGTTGGAGTTTTCGAGTTGGAGTTTTTGATGTTGGAGTTCTGATGCAGAGTTTTAATGCTGGAGCCCAGGGAAGTAAACACACAGAGGAGCTTGGTCGTGAGGAAGGAAAGAAGTGAGGAAGGAGAGAAGGCCCCAGGAAAGGAGACGAGCGGTTTGCCTGACAGTTCACTGCTGGCCTTGTGGAGAGAGGCAAAGCCTAGAGAGCCTCCTAGTCTACAGCTGACCTTGTGGAGGAAACAGAGGAGCTGAGCCCAGAGAGAAACGGAGCCCTGGGAAGAGAGGAACCCAAGAAGCCTGAACCCTGGCAAACATCGGCAGCTGTCTTGTTCCAACACATGGCAACAGACTTTGGTGAAGGAAGAAACTTAAGCTTTACGGCCTGGTAACTGTAAGCTTCTACCCCAAATAAATACCCTTTTGTAAGTGCCAACAGATTTCTGGTTGGAGCAAAATGGCTGCCGACATCTGTGAGGGTTCAGGCTTCCCGGGTTCCTCTCTTGCCGGGGCTTGCTTCTCTCCGGGCTCAGCTCCTTTGCTATCTCCACAAGGCCAGATGTAGACTCTCAGGCTTGTTTCTCTCTCTGGGCCTTTTCTCTTTCCTCACAACCAAGCTCCTTTGTGTGCTTACTTCCCGGGGCTGCAGCTCAAAAACTCCAGCATCAAAAACTCCCAACTCTGTCCTTTGCCATGTCTTTTATCTTTGAGTCCCCTGCCCACCATGGGGTGGGGACTCAACGCCCTACTGACGTGGCCCAATCAAAGCCTTAATCATTATTTAATCAAGTAATCCTCTGAATCCATTATAATCTAATATGCCCAGAGGAAAAGACCAGTTCACAAACATAATCCAATATCTATTTTTGGAATTAATAAATAGTGCCAAACTGCTACAAACATCTTGCATTGTTGTAGAATGTTTGTTACAAACGATGAAAGGATATTGTCAAAATACTGCTAACTAAAGTTGGTATCTACATTTGGTGTATTTTTCTCACAAACCACCCTATTTTTAACACCATGTATTAGTATTTATATTTGTTATAGTTCACGAGAGAATGTTCTCATATTTGTACTGTTAACCACAGTCCATTGTCCACCTGTTCACTGTGTTAGATGGTCCCATGCCTTGTACAATCCAGCCAAAGTGTACACTCAGTGGCTCTCATTTTCATCAGAATTGTGTTGTCATCAACTCAGTCAATTTTAGTTTGTTTTTATTACTCCAAAAGAAAAAATCGCATACCCTCTTATAGCCCCATTGTTGTCCCTTAGTATTGAAATAATATATTCTTGCCATTACTGTAAAATATTACAATATTACAGTTAACTATCATCCATAAGTTATATTAGTGGTAATTTTCTTGTGTATCACCATATTCTTAGCACTTTGTAAATGAAGAGCATTCTTATATTTATAGTATTAACCACAATCTTCATCTGCCACCGAAATCTCTGTTATACATTCCCTAGACTATTCTCTAGTTTCCTTTCAATTGACATTTACGTCCACAGACTACCCCTTTCAGCCACAATCACATTTATAAATCAGCAGTGTGTGTAATACTCACTATAATGTGTTACTCTCAACTCTATTCATTTCCACAATTTTACAATTAACCTTATTACAAATTCTAAATACATTAAGCATCAGTCCCCCTTCTCAATCCTCATTCTATTGCCTAGTAACCTATACTTTAGAGTTTAATTCCATGGAATCACTCACTATATTTATCTCATATTAGTAAGACCATGCATTATTTGTCCTTTTGTGTCTAGCTTATTTCACTTAACATAATATCCTCAAGGTCCATCCATGTTGTCATATACAACCCGACTTCATTTGTTCTTACAGCTGAATAGTATTCTACCATATATATATATATACCACATTTGTTTATCCATTCATCAGTTGATGGACACATGGGTTCTTTCCATCTTATAGCAATTGTGAATAATACTGCCATGAACATAGGTGTACAGTTTTGTTCATGTCCTTGCCTTCAGTTCTTCTGAATATATTCATTATAGCAGGAGTGCCAGATCATATGGCAAATCTATATTTAACTTCCTGAGGAACCATGTCTTCCATGGACCATTCTACATTCTATATTCCCATCAGCAATGAAGGAGTGTTCTTCTTTCTCCACATCCTCTCTAGTACTTGTAGTTTCCTGTATTTTTTAATAATGGACATTCTATAAGGCGTGAAATGATATCTCATTGTAGTTTT
>PVKH010047328.1:0-10308 GCA_004027955.1 Chaetophractus vellerosus | reverse complement strand
TCTGCATATGGAGGGTAGAGCCCACAAACAGAGGATCGGATCTTATCTCTACTTGCTAGCTAAATGAATTTGGGCAAGTTTCTTCCTCTCACACTGAGCTTACCTTCCCTCACCTCAAGCATGGAGAAGCAAATTTGCCTTATGATGAGATGGTTAACAACATTAATTACTTCTGGGTGGCCAGAATATGTGTGATTTTTTATTTTTCTCTGCACTTTTCTTTATGTTTGGAATATCTCATTATTTTCAAAAAAAGAATAAAATGAACAACTAAATAACACGATTATTGATAGGGTGATTTAAATCCCCTTCTAGGGGGAGGGCTAAGGTGAATTTTACATCATATGTAAAGTGGATGACAGAGTAGGCTCTCAAATATTTGTGCCCTTATCCTCTTACAACTGTTTTCTTCGCAATACACTATTACCGTCTGCCTCACCGTTTCCATTCACAATATTGAGTAGTGACTTTCCGGGAAATGTCCATGAAGAAAGTTTAAAAATACGACGTCAATAGTGATGTCATATTTTTATGCTAAGTATTCACTACACAGGAAAACCATATGACATTGAAAGCAAGTTTCACTTAAATTTTTCAGAAAACCTTCTCTATATTCTCATTTTGAAAAGTAACATAACGATATTACATATAATTCAAATGGTGTTTTCAGTAGTTCTCTAGAAAGATGACATTAAAATTTACAGCACTTTCAATATCATTGTTTAATTGTATATATAATTGTATATATAGTACATATAGATCTTGTATCCCAAGTTTCTTACTCAATCTAATTATAGTAATTGTAATGGACCAGATATAGGAATTGGTGTTTATTACTATATTCTTACTAGTGAACTAGTAATAGTGGATGGATTTTAGTTTGCCCAGACAAGAGGTAGGACAGGAGGTATAAGAGAAACTGTAGGTTTATTTGCTAAAGTTATAATGTGGTAGAGTGGATGCTCAAATGTGCAGCCCAGATGCACCTTCAGGAATGAGGCACTCATTCTCCCAGCTGCTGGGAGTGTGGCAGCTGAAAGCTCTCAGCTAAGCCCCTCTTCTAGAAGGCCTTAAGTCAAGGAGTGCTAAATGCTGCTGCCTTCACTCCCCCACAGGTGCTGAACCTGAGAGAAGTCCCCAATAATTTTCCTGCGGATAAACCTCTGCCTCCAAGTGTTTCCCAAGGAACCTGACCTACAGAGTGTTGCTTTATCTCTTTCTTCCACAACGCCTTTGAAATCCTTTAGTACAAATGTCCATGACCCTGGCTATGGATTTATTTTCTATACATATGTACAGGGATGATGTCTCATGAATTCAGTGACAGTAAACTACACAGAGTATTCAGACTTTTAGGTCACTAGAGAATCCACTGAGGATTAACTACTCATAATATACTAACTCAAAAATAATGAAATAAATGCTGGTTAGCAAGGGTGAGGGTGCCCACCCTGGACACTTAACTGACCATTTTTCCATGGCACTTTGCTTATGCCTAAACACACCTACATTACGTCTTTTAGAAGAGTTAAATGCAAGTACATAGAACAGGGGGGAAAGTCTGACTCATTTCTGTACATAAAGAAAACCTACAATAAGGTGTTTTTTTTAAAAAAATAATATACATTATCAATAACAAGTAGATAAATTATTGACTGTATCAATGAATGAACTAATGGTGTTTCTATCAGAGATTGAGTTTCTCTGAGTCAACAAGATGACTGCAAATGACCTGGGTGGTGTAGGAGCCAGTAGGAGATTGATGAGATCCCACTAACTATATAGTTTTCTTCCCATGAATCAAAAACAAATGACATGCCCCGTCAGATTAAACCACTAAAGTAACGTGAGCAAATTCTGCTTCAATTTCACCACCTCCAACTAAATTTCTGATTACCTGGAGCTAATTGCCAGGTGAAACAAGCACTATGGAACTAACTTCCAGGAAGTTTGTAAGTCTAGGTAATTGAAAGGCCTGTATATTCAATTTTGTGAGAAAAGTCTAGCCTAAAATTGTTCATTGAACTTTGAAGGTTTTTAAAAAATATTTTAAATAGCCAGATTGGTACTAAACTATGACATTTTTACTTCAGTAATTGGCTTCAGGCATTTGGTAAAATGTGCATTAGGGACGTAGAAAAAAAGAAGATACTGAAAAGAATAGAAACTTTTTTCTTTGCTGGTGGCTAAAATCCTTTGCAAAGATTCCAAAATTAATGCAAAGTTGTTGAAGCAAGTAACGGCTCATGTTTCATCTTTTCTCATTCTCAAATTAAATTGCCTAGTAAATGACCAGAATCTCTTCTAGTTAAAAATAGGAATTAAATAATTTGTTCTTTAACAAACAGCAACCCATATTCTAACGACCAAATGATAGGTGTCCTGGTGATTTAAATTTATAATTGCAATGTTTTAATGTGTTAGTAAATTACTAGGCTAGAAACTGAAAGAATAACTGGATATTGATGTGACAGAGTATTTTAGTATCCACCAGAGTAGATGGGTATGCAGATTCTGTTCATTTGGGAGAATAAATGAATGTTTAAGTTAGATTTATGAGGCCACACAAACCCAGCGGAATGTGCACAGTATCAGAATATTGGAGCATTATGGAAGAAGGCAGAACATATGTCTTCGCACAAAACAGAGATATGATCACATTTGACCACATCACAAACTGTTCTTTTTCCCATTTATAATAAAGATGACTTTGAACGTTAAATGGCTTTATATAAACGTATGGTAATAAGATGAGAAACAACATGAACATTGTTAACTCCACTTTGACCTTCATAACCTCAATCAAGATTAGAAAAATACTTCCTTTAACAGTCTGTGGTGTGGCATTGAAAATGTAATGCAACCCAGGGAGACAGACAATGTAAGGCTTTGAGTGTAGCTACCTGGTGAGTCCAGACCAGCAACGATAGGGAAAACATCATTTAAGTTGCCAGAAGTGTCTGTGCTCCAATTGTGGATATCACAAGGTGTCAGACATTTAACAAAGGGGCTTATGAGAATCTGTATAGCCATTAAACTTCAGAGGCTTTTGCCATGTTACTATAATGGATTGTGGATCTTAAAAATAACTACTGGCTAGAATTAGGACACAATTCAGCTCCTGAACATCTGTTGGTGAAAGTCAGTGTCCTAATTTGACATGGAAATCAGATTTGTCAACCCAAGCATAAGACCTGGAAACTCAACCTCCATATCTGCATCCCATTTTCATCCGTAAGAACTATAAACACCAGACCAACCCCATTCGGTCTGATCACTGCCTCATTTCTTATGACAAAGTTCATACATTCCAATTCTTCCATTTTTCTTTATTTTCATTCCTTCTGATCTTTTCCTTTTCTCCACCATCAATTTTGGTATTGTATTCCTTTCCTATTTTCCCAACTCTTAGCGCACCTCCTAGGCCAAATTAATTACTTCCTTGTTTAGCTTAGACTCCAGAATTAAGTTTCCTAACTTTATTTACATTAGCACTCTTGAATCTCTTACCCTGGATCTTCAGAAGTACCCCCTTACCAAACCCAAACCCTCTTTCCATCAAAGCATTCCTCTATCCCAATAACAGAAAACATATATCTTTGAATACCTGCTATAAATATTTCCTCAGTCTGTTTGCCTTCTAATTTTATGTTTGATCATAGAATTAAAAAAAAAAAATTTTGTGCAGCCTAATCTTTCATCCTTTTCTTTCCAGTACAAGCAAGTCAGCATATCCTTTACCTGTGCTAGGGATTACATAGATGAATTAGAAGTTATCTTATTTCAGTTCAACAAAAATTTATTAAGCACCAGAGTGGATATGTTAAAGAATAGCCACTCACCTCAAAGAGACTTGCAAATTTGGGGGAAAATAGGTACATAAGCAAATCATTTCAATAGTACAGAGCAAGTACAATGAGAGAGGTATATCAGAGCATGGGAGGATAGAGGGAAGTACTAAGTGCTGCCTGGGAAGCAGGAAAGTAAGGGAATGCATCTAGAAGTATATAGAGTCTAAGTTGAGTCTCAACAGTCAGAAAAAGGCAGTTGGAGAGAAAAGGAGGAAATAGATGTTCTTGGCACAAATCAGATTGTGTACAAGAAAATGAAAGCAGCTGGACATGAACAAAAAGGAGGTGATCATATGCCGTTACCTTTTAACCCTGCATTCCCAATATAATAATTTATAACTCCCTTGATTACTCTCAAAAGTCCTATTTCAACAGTACATTAAATCTTAAAAGTTTTCAAAGGAAAAAGACATGAAATGAGTTTGGGGAAGTTATTGAAGGGCTTGGGTATCCTCCCCTATAGTTTCTGGAAATCACTGAAGAGTTTTCCGCTGAAGTATTACCTGGTAATACCTGTTTTTGACAGTTTTCTCTAGCAGCCGTGTAAGAAATCAACTTGAGTGGAGATAAAATGGGAGAAAAGGAAATGAGGTAGGAAGCTATTGCAATGGGCTAGTGAGAGATGATCTTGGCCTACAAGAGTATAGATGTAATAGGTTTCATAAGAAGGAAAGGACTTGAAAAATATTTAGAATATAAATTCAGCATATCTTGGTGATTACGATTTGCATTACCTAACTGTATTGGGGAAATACTGGGGAAGCAAGAGGTCTGAGAAATGATAATGAATTCACATTTTGATATATTGAGGTTGAATTGCTAATTGTATAGGTAAGTAGTAGGAATCAGCAGTAGAGATTCTAGATTTTAATGGCGCGTTCAGGGGTGGAGATAACATCTGATGAGGCAAGAGTATGCACGTGACAGCTAAAATTCTAAAATTACATTAAGTTTCCCCAGGAAATTTAAAAGTATCTTTGGAACAGGAGTTCTTAACCTTTTTTGTTCCACGTACCCTTTTGCTAGTAAGATGAAAACCACAGACCCCTTACTAAGTCCACACTATACTGTGTATTATTTAATAACTATATCACACCCACACCAACATATCTCCACAAGAATAATGGTTTTTTTGAATTTCAATTCAAGCTCATGGATCCCTTGTTAAGAACCTCCACTTTGAGAGAAACCTAGAGAGGCTGCCTTGTCCTACTGATCCCTCTGTCTCCTTGCACTGGCATTTCCCTTTAAACTATAATACCTTTGAAGGTTCAGGCTGGATTCTTCATCTCACTATCCCTCATATCTCCTAGCACAGTGCATTATTCTTAGAAGAGAGCAACCATTCAATAAATGTTTATTAAAATAAAAGTTCCTTAACAGCACAGAATACCATTTCAATCCATGGAGGACATAAAAATGATGGCTGGATTAAATTTATGTGGAATAGCAGAGGACAACAAAGTTTCTACTTGCATAAGCTCCATTAATAGATACATCCCTCTGAGACAATAAACTAAAGCAAAAGGGAAGAGGTCAGTCTTTCATGACATAGGTTTCCAGGTGAAGCACTCAAATATTTGCCTACAGGAATAGACCTCTGTTTAATCATCTCCAACCTGGGGAGTGAGATCTGTCTCAAGTAACGTGGCTTAGATCCAGGAAGCTGTAAACATAGACTGAGCAACAGGACTTTCCTCAATATGCTTCTACCCAATTAAAACCTGGAGTGAGCATTGAAAAGGTAGAGATATTTTTGTTCACCTTGGGACAAGGTGAATAAGATTTTGGATAATTATCTGAATTCAATTAGGAAAATTGAAAGCACTATTAATTTCCACTTAGATAACTTCTTTATACCTAAAATCCTATTTTTTTTCCTTCTCATTGTATGGCTGTCCTCTAGGAAGCATTGCAAGAATTGTTTTTCTTTACATTGATATAGAAACTGAAGCATGGAGCATTTCCTTTGGAAGGAATCTGATTCAACACTATTTTTAATCCTAAATCACAATGCCTTGGTGGTATGGATATGTTTGATAGCAAACTAAAAGGCCACCTTTTTTTTCTTTTTGCTGAGGTTGCTTTTATTTTACTGTTTTTAAAGGTTGTTTTTAGGCTTTTAACTACCATTTAAATGTGATTCAAGTTCTATACTATAAGAGAAGAATCTAGAAGGATCTGGAGACAAATGCATGGCCTCATGTAAAGCACCCAAAAGTGTAATTTAGAGGGGTTTCTTTGGTGGAAGATGACCTCATTTCATTATCATTAAGGATAGGAAAAAAACAGGTAAGGCCCATTATATTCTTGAATGTTAATTTCATGCTTTCAAATTTTTGGATATTTTTACAGAGTGAGGCAAAATGATGAAAGTTCAATACATCCTCCATCTATGACTAATGCTGAAGAAATACAGGAGATACTGTAATTAGATCCTCAGAACATGTGCTTTTCACTTAAAGGAAAATGAAAACAGAAAAGCAGCTCCATGCAACTAAGAGAGGTCTGTGGGGAGATTCATCTTGATGGAAGTACCCTCACTATTGGTACACAGAAAAAATGCCTATGAAAGGCAAAACTATGCAATACAATGATGATGCTGTATATCCAGGGATATCCTATAATTAATATAAATAGATAAAGATATCACTCTAAAGTACTTTGGTCCTAAGATCCAGAATCATCTATAAATGACAAATATCAAGTAGGATGGAATGCACAGAGCAGGGTTTATAGCAAGTACAAATAATTGGAAATTTTATTTCCTCCTTTTCTAAAAACTTTAGAGGATATGTTGTCAGGATGTTTCCACGACATGCTGCTGTGATTTTCAAGTCTGGTTTCATCGGGATGATGACCTTCCAGTGAGCTGGAACAGTAATGTGGCCTTGTAAAATGTGGGTAAGCCCACCCAAACCAGAATGCAGTTTGCTCCTTCAGTAGGAACAAAAGCCTTCTTTGGGTCAGGATCCTCTACAATGGTATGTAATAGAAAATAAAAGAACAAACATATAAGAAATTGTTGACTCTCCTCTACATTTGTAAAGATTCTGGAAGTCCAAAGCAACATACCCAGGATTTTCTGTATGCTTTTCTACCAGAGAGCCTATACTAATGTGTATCCTATTATTTTTTCATATTTTCACAAAAGAGTGTGATCTTCCTAAAGGCAGAAACAAAATATTATTTATTTTTGTATATTGGTCCAGGGATGTGTTGGGGGAACAGTAAAAATTTTCTTGAATGAACAACAACAAAAAAATAATGGATGAAAAATAAACCAATGTGCTAGGTGCAATGTGTACTAGAATCAACATCACACCATGACAGCTATAGAGCAAGGCGGAGCCCCTCTGAAACCTAATTCAGTTTATCATCATGTTCAGGAAAGTCAGTACTCTATTAGCTTACAACATAATTGGAATAAGTATCAGTTATATACATCTGCACATTTCGCAGCAATCCATTTTACATTTGTTCGTAAGAGACAGTATAGTTTTATAAGTAATTTAATGCATATATGGTTCTTCCTACTTGTTTAACTGAGGCTCAGAGAGAAAACTCAGTCTGTTTTGTTTAATAAAGTGTGTTAATCAATAGAAACATATGCTTTAAAAAGCTACCTGAGGTCTGAAACCTAGCAAATACTGGCTCTGTACAGATGTAGTCCATCTTTCTTTTCTCATACGTCATGGTCTCTGTAATAAGAAGTCAGAGTCCCTTTTTTAATATTAGATTGCCGATAGCTTTTAAGCCTCACCCCTCCCTCTTCCTCTCTGCCCCACATCTGGGCAAACCGATAAGAAGCCTAAGGGCTTTGGTACTCAGTGGGAGATTCAAACTAGGCAAACCCCTTCCTAAGCAGGAACCCCCAGCCCAGCCTCACCCCCCGAACACCAGGAAAATCCTAAGTCAGGCACCTTTCCCTGATCTATCAAGCCATTTCAGACTTGCTTAGGAGGCCTACCCTGATCTCCCTAAAGAGTCTCACCAGCGTAAGAAGTAAGCCTTCCCATAGCCTCTTGGCGGAAATGTGGCTGCCTCAGTCTCAACATTTGAAACAAATTTCAGGTGGGCGGGTCCATTCTGTTTCTGTACAATGTCTAAAACGGCCTCATCTCCTAGACTTTGGTTATCCGATTCTCCAAATTTGGTCCCCTTCTTAGGAGGGGAGTAAAAAAGCTAAAATAACATGCATCCCCAGGTCACACACCGAAGCTAGCGTAAAAGAACTGCAGGTTTAATAAAGCAAGAATGCAGGGGAGAGTGCAGAGGTGATATCATTATTAGCAGTAGTTGAAAACTTCCACCTGCCTAATTGTGAATCGGCTCTGGAATCAATGGTCTTTCTAGAATTTGTTCCAAGGGCATTATTAGCAGAGGGTGCTGAGGGGAACAGGAAATTACTCTTTTTACGACTACATTTGATTGGCCTCTTGCAGTGCATTATTATAAGGGTATGTGGCACCATTTCTAAAACTAATGTTAAGAAAATTAACATGGACAGGGAAAAAGTAGACTTTCAACATTCTCAAAAGGAAAAATGCCGATTTCTGGCTTATTTATACCCGGATAGCTGTTCACAATAGCTGTTTAAAATATAGCTTAGAATTTACTATGTGCCAAGCACTGTGCTAAATATTGTGTACATATTATTCCATTTATCTTTACAAAAACCTTATATCTTACCAAAAAACAAACAAACAAACAAAAAAACAGTTTACACATAAATCTTTTCTTGTTTTGTAAGATATATTTAACTAAAATTTACTGAAATGGTCTTCTAATGACTTGTATCCAGATGCTTAACAAAACATTGCTGCTACAAATGTTTCTATTTTTAGAAAGGGTTTTTAAGGCCAATGCCCCAGTTGTTGGTCAAAGCCGTTGGTGTTTTCACTGTTTAAAATGTCACCCATAAAACTGTCATTATTTATGGCTTTTTTATTCTTGATAATTATATGTACTGTATAAAGAAAGTCTGTACATTGGGTTATAATTACTAGTATATTTAAACTTATAGGCTTATTTGTAATGTAAACCACCATTTCAATGTACTGTAATTAACGAGGTTATAATACCGATTTTGGTTTGCAATAAAACCTTGAAAAATATTTTTTAGAAAGCCTTATAGATATTATTATTACCATTTTATTGATGAAAGCCAAAAACTGCCTGAGGTTGTAGTCAGCAATTGACAGCGATAAAATTTAAACTCAGGTTTACCTACATAGATCCAAAGTCATACTCTTACACACCCATTAAATAACTTCAAATCTGTATTTTTAGCACCATGAATTTCTTGCATCCTGATCATTTTTGACAGAACAATAGGCCTTTAAGAAGCTAGCCAACAGGCAAGACTGAGAAAGGAGCACATTTTTTTATACTAGAACGTAGGAAAACATGATCTGTCACAGCTGATTGATGAAATATATGTAAATGCTGCATGGTATGCTTTTTCATTTTAACTGCACTGTCCTAAAAAAATATGCCATGAATTTGAATGTAATGAGACAATTGAATAAATTCCTTCAGATTCTTTTCAATATACCATGAATTATATCATGTCCAAATAAATGTTCTGGGAACTGTGTGGTGGTTTAAAGAGGAATATGGCGTGTTCCTGACTTTGACATGCTTATGGTACACCTGATTTGATAACATATGACTCAGTAGTTTGGTGTTCATTAATTTGAAGTATTAATTCCTTATATAAATACAAGTGACTTTGAATGACAAGTAAGAGAAGTAGTGCTCGTTTTAAGTATTTATTCTAATATTTCTTTTGTCCTGAGTTAATATATCAATTGATTTGACACCATTGGTCTTTGGGAAAAGGAAGTGTACCTGTTTAAAACAGCTCATCACCTAAGAATTCATCCTTTTAAAGCTGTTTATGTGTAATCAACCAATATATCATTTAAATGGGAAACAGCAGGGGGAGCTCAAAGACAGAGTGGACAGTTAAAGGTTGATCTTAGAGAGCACTGCAAAAATTATTTTAAGGCAATTTTGAAGAGAAGAGAAAGAAAGTTAAGAATAGATAGTGCACAGGGGCCGGCCGTATAGCCCAGTGGATAAGGGCACCGGTATACCACATGGGAGGCCCCGGGGACCTCTCCTAGCAGGCAGACAGCCTTGAGAAGGGAAAGCCGCCATGGGCAGGCAGAGCTGCCGTGGGCAGGGCAAAAAAAAAAAAAAAAAAGCTGCCACGGACAGGGCAAAGCCACCACGGGCAGGGCAGGTCACCCGCGAATGGAGTGCAGCCAGCCACCCGCAAACTGAAGCAGAGCTGGCTGTGAATGGAAGCAGAAGCCGCCCACAAGCGGGGCAAAGCCACCTGCACGGTGACCGGTCTCAGCGCATTGCCACAACGGGGGGAGACAAAGCAGACAGAGAGGAACACAAGAATGGACACACAGCAAAAGCAAGCAGAAGGTGGGGGGGGGGG
>PVKH010047327.1:0-10306 GCA_004027955.1 Chaetophractus vellerosus | reverse complement strand
GTCGAGGAGTGCTCTTAGCTTTGTTTACAGGATATGGCCAGAATTGAGTGCACATAAAAGGATGGCTCTGTGGCCTCTTGAAATTGTCCATATGATCTCCCCCACCACACGGGGCACTTGGACGTCCAGGGAGATGGAGGAACAAGTAGGGAGAGATCTTGGTGCTCCTGAGAATGAGAGAGGAGATTGCCCTATATAGGAAGGCACTCACTGGGCGTGATCAAGGATCCTGGAGGGAGGCTGTAAGGGGAGCAAAGAATGTTCTGGGGAATTGCTCTGGACTCACAAAGAAACGGGGATTCCTATAACTGAGGAAGTAAAGCCATGGCCTTATTTAAGGTTTCTACATTTTTGAGTTTTTACTCACCTCCACTCAACACTTGGAGGCTTCTTCCTCTTATTCATCTCCATAAAAATATATTTTTCTCTGCAAGCAAATTTGAAATCTTCATTTAATTGGATAAGGTACATGTCCTATGCACTTTCTTCTTGGCCTTGACTGATAGGAAGCTCAGAGCTAAATTTTCTCCGTTTTTTTCTACAAAGTATCTTCCTACATATTTAGGTATATTTTATCTTCTTATCTTTTAAGAATTCCCAACTTATTTTTATTTTAAGTGACAATTAGTTTATAGAGGTGTTTTATGTTTTACAGGTTTAAGTTCTATTGTACAGGATCAAGATGGAGCCCTTAAGAGTCATTAAAGAGACACCATTATGCTACGCTCTCTCTGGCCATGCAGTGACTTACCAGTGGGGTGGACTGGGGGATGTGGAAGTGCAGACAGGATTGGGCGGGGCAGGGAATTCTAGAAGAATTTTGTAAACACCTTGAGACTGAGATGTTAGAATGGGACCTCTTATTTCTCACCAGGTCGGGTCATATCAGATGAGGCAGAACATGTGGGAACACGTGCAAGTTTTCCCAACAGTCCTGAGTTATATGAGCTGCCTGATGAGGACATTACAGGATAGTGAAGAGCCCCAGATGGGTCTCCCCTGGGAACCACCCTGTACCCACTTCCACTCTAGATGTTGGTTCTTCTGCCTAGGCCATTGTGAAATTTGGGAGAGGAGCTTTCCAGGGGAAGTGGAAGAAAGGGAGCTGGAATCTGTGATGGAGGGAAATGCACTGGTCTGAAGCTCAGGGTCAGCCCAGATACCCAACACAGTCACTGGGTTTGAGATGAAAAAGATCACAACTTTCTGTAAAAATTGGTTTATACTCAAGCCTTTCCTTGGCCAGGCATCATATTGTCAATCTTGAGATAGGAAGGAGCCTGAGTATGGGAGGGGGCCACGCAGAGCCGAGCAGCTTCATGTCTGGAAACAGTGATGAGGATAGCCCAGATCTGGGTGAGGTTTCAAAGGCCCACACGTGGCTGAGTGTGGGCTTCCCAGCAGAAGGTAGAGCACAGGATGGGGTGGGATGTGGGGTAGACACCGTGGATATCTGTAAGCACAGGAGGTGGTGGTCCAGTGAATTTATGCTGAGCAAATAGGCAAAACAAGCAAAAGTGTGCCCCTAGTCTTTTTCCTAATACACCACTGGTTAGCACTGGGTAATAATCCATCAGTACCTGTGAGGTTCATTCCTCGGAGCCATGTCCCATGGTGGAGGGAAGGGAATGAGTAACCTTGCTGAGGATGGGTTAGAGGGGGTAACTTTAAATAAAAAACAGTTTATATGGCTAAGAGATTTCAAATGAGTCAGGATGTAATTGCAGAGGTTATGCTTATGCAGGACTCAGGCAAATTTCACTAACTGACACAGTAAACAAAGACTCAAAAGTATTCCCAAGGTTTCTAGGGACACCTGGACACTATAGCCCTAGCACACAGACCCTTGATATCAACACCCTTTTGGCGGGCCCTATTTGGGAATAAATAATATATTCACCCAATATAATATAGTTATCCTCATTTATAATTTCCTTACTCATGATTTTTCTATTCCTTTTATTTGAACCTATAACTCTCCTTGAACCAGTTAAATATGTCTCAGAGAGTTAATACTTTACATTGTTCATTTGCCAGTTGAACCCAAAATCTCAGCAGAGTTGCATTCAACTCTTACTCTCCAATTTTTTGGGCTTGCCCTGGACAATCACCAAAATGATTATTATGGACAAGTCCTACCGCAATAACAAGGAGTAACTACAACTACAAGCAAAACATTTCCTTCTACCTGCCCCATAAAATCTAAGGCCCCTTTCAAAATGAAGCAGTCAGTACAGACATCATCCCAGGGAGCAGGGTAGGTGGTACCTAGGGGATCTCCAGGATCGCAGAGAACCCTCTGTGTAGGTAAAACATGAGAAAGTGCTTGCTGACTGATGCAAGCCCCAGGATGGGACGGCCTGCTGCAGCTTTCCCAGCCTTGGCCTCTCATCAGGAAGTGAGTACAACTGAGGACAATGTTTGTAGATAGCGGTCCTTATGGAATAGATATTCACAGAGAATATTATGCAATCTAGACATTTTATGGGACCTTGAAACTCAGTGAGCGGAAGAGCCACTGAGGCTCAAACAGAAAAAGTGCTCAATCCCTAGAGTGAGCCAGCAAGTTAGCACCTGGACTTGAGCAAGAAACAGAAAACTCTACCTTTGTTTGCTTAGTGATGTCTCTTATTATAGAGTCTTCAACAGAGCAGAGCTTTCAATAAATTTGTAACTAACAATAGTAATTTTGAGAGATATTCTTTCTCAAAATTTTTCATAAATGTGTTAATAAATTAACTTCTATATTTATATGTAGCATTTGACCACCTCTTACTGCCTCTCTATTATACCTCACAGGTCTGTCAAATGGGCAGAAATGTAAAGGCCTTGAGTCCTTTCTGCCCATTGGCCACAAATGGTTTTGTGCCCCAGCATTAGAGCCGCCCTGTGGGATGAGCTCTGAGCATCAGTGCAGGATGTGACCCCGGAGCCTCCTGGGCAGCTTCCACAGTGCTGGCAAGACCAGCCCTCCCCAGGGCAGGTCCCGTTCGGGCTAGTGACATCCCACAATTGGGGGGGTCCCTGATGGAGACTGGCGGTGTCCCTGAATTCAGGAGATGAAGCAGGAGCCCAAGGAGACATTGTGGCCAGAATTTACAGCCCAGAGTGCCTGAGGGAGGGAGCTGCCCAGGGAGGGAGAAAGACAGAACAAGAGAGAGTGAGAGGACAGAAAGAGCTCTACAGAGCTGTATAGCTGTCTCCCCTTGGCTTCAGCTGAGCACTGTGCATGTACAAACATCTACTCACGGCCTGGGACAAAACCAGCGGAAAGGAATGGGCCAAACAATCCTTGGAGCTCATCAAGAATAGAGAATACTTGGGGGCCCGGCTAGATAGCTCAGTGGATAAAGAGCTCGCTGGGAAACCACATGGGAGGCCCTGGGTTCGGTTCCCGGGGACCTCTCCTAGCGGGCAGACCGCCTTGAGAATGGCAAGCCGCCATGGGCGGGCCAGAGCCGCCGTGGGCAGGGCAAAGAGCTGCCACGGACAGGCGAAGGCCGCCGCGGGCAGGGCAGGTCGCCTGCAAATCGAGCGCAGCCAGCCACCCGCGAACTGAAAAGCCGGCCGTGATGGAAGCAGAAGCCGCCCACAAGTGGGGAAAGCCGCGCCTGCGCAGTGACCAAGTCTCGGCGCGTCGCCGCAACGGGGGGGAAGGGGAGATATGTAATAAAATAAATAAATCTTTAAAAAAAAAAAAAAAAAGAATAGAGAATACTTGATGTTCTCACCAGTCAGTGTGGGAAATCTCAATTGTGGTACATCAGAACACTCAGAGGCTTGCTGCAGTTGAGGATTAATGGGTATGAAACTAATATTGTAAAACCTATCAATGAATGTTATATGACTAAAGAACAAGTGGAACAAACAAAATTTTAAAAATTTACAGTTTACAAGATTAACGTGTCATAATCAGTTGGCCTTTTTTCTGTTTGTTTTCAGTTGTCTTTCTATATACAAAAAATTAACAACCCAAAATTAAAACTAAGCAAGTAAAGTCATGCCATTATATTAGCATCTAAATCCAAAAGAATAAATTTATACAAGAATGTGACAAACATTACACTGAAAAAATACAAAACACTATTAAAAGAAATGTACAAACTCTTAAAGGAATGGAAGGAAATCCTGTGTTCATCGATAGGAAGACCTAATATTGTTAAGGTGTCAATACTACCCCAAAAGATCTATGGATTCAATGCAGAACATATCAATATTTGGCAGCATTATTTCAGGAATCAGGAAGCCTGTTAAATTCATATGGATATATTAAAAAATATATGCCTAAATATTCAAAACGATTTTGAAGTAGAACAAAATGGAGCTCTGACACTTCCTAATTTCAAAACATACTACAAGCCACAACCATCAAAAGAACATGGTGATGGCATAGAGAAAGACATGTGGTAGACCAGTGGAATATAACTGGGTGTCGTGGAATAAACTCACACACCCAGGCTTACCTTATTCTGAACAAGGGATCCAAACCGGAAAAAAATCGTCCATTCAGCAAACGGTACAGAGAAAACCAGATGTTCCCATGCAAAGGGATAAAGTTGCACCCCTACCTACTCCACAAACAAAAATGAACTCAAACTGCTTCAGACTTAAACTTTAGAGCTAAAATCTGAACACTCTAGAAGGAAACATAGGGAAAACACCTCATGACCTTGGATTTGACAGTGATTTCCTAGATTAACACCAAAAAGCAATAATAGATAAAATGCATGTCAACAGAATTAGAAAAACAAAAAACTTTTGTACATCAGGAAAGTGAAAACACAACCTACAGAATGGGGGAAATACATCTGATTGGGGATTAATATCCAGAATGCCTAAAGAACTCTTGCATCTGTACAACAAAAAGATGACAAACCAATTAAAACATGGGCAAAGGGCTGGATAAATATTTCTCCAATGAAGATTTTCAAGGAAGCACATAAGAAGATGCTCAACAACATTAGGCATTAGGAAAATGCCACTCAAAACCACAGTAAGGTACCATGTCAATCTAATGACAATAGCCATTTTTGCTTTTCATTTTTTTAATTGCTGAAAATAACAGGTGTTGGCAGAGATGCAGAGAAACTGGAACACTTACACTTTGTTGGTGGGATTTTCAGCCACTTGAGAAATAGTTTGGCTGTTCCCCAGAAAGCCAAGTAGAAAATTACCGTATGAATGAGCATTTCCACATCTAAGTATATACCCGCAAAAATTGAAAGCTGGAACTCAAGCAGGTATTTTGTTTTTGTTTTTGTTTTTCTTTCTTATCTTTATTCTCAAGCAGGTATTTATACACCTCTGCTCAGACAGCATCATTCTCAATAGCCTGAGGTGGAAGTAACTAAGTGACCATCAAGCAGATGAAAGCATGAACAAATGTGGTTTACATGTGAAATGGAACATTATTCAGCAAGAGAAAAGATAAAGTTATGATACATTCTACAATGTGAGTGAATTTAGAAGACTTCATCCGAGAGAAATAAGACAGAAAAGAAGGATAAATATACTCTGATTTCACATAAAGCAAATTTACAGAGGCAGCAAATAGACTACAGATTACCAGCACTGGGAGTGGGGCTGTAGTGGAGAATCATTGCTTCTTAGCTGAAAGACTCAATATGGATGCTGGCGATGGTAGGACCTCATTGTGAACAAAATTAATGCCACTGAAATACACACTTGATATTTGTAATAATGGGATGTTTGAGTTAGCTATGTAACTACAGTAAAAAGCAAAAAAAAAACCTGTTATATTTATAACAGTCAAATGATAATGTTTTGTAGATGTGGATGAAATAATATACATTTTTACAATTACTACATCTGGCCAAGTTGACATACGAACCTAATCATCACACTCCACCCATTGTAAACTTGGCAGCCACACACATCATCTTAAACAATACTTCATCTCTAAATAAAAAACAATAACAGACATATTCTTTTAATAACAATATTCAACTGTCCTGTGTACAACTAGAAATGCTCTAAATCTCTCCAGAAAAGGATGGAATTCATTGGGTAATATTCACTCAAACTTGATAGCCTGTAACTTGGATACTATAGCATGAAACTGATACAAGTTATAGCATATGATAAAGCCACATGTTAGGGAAGAAAACAAAGTTGTTTGCTTTGTGAACACATACAAAACAAAAAATAAATATTCATAACCATTATAGTCATCAATTCTATAACCAGTTATGGGGTTATCACCACCTTCTTCCACCACCTATTCCATGTTCCCTTTAAGTTCAGCAAACTCTTCAGATGGCCATGGTTCCTTGCCTGGTGGGTTGACCCAAACTTTCATTCCTGAAGATTCTAAGCCTTTGAGCCTTGATTGTGTTGTTGCCATATTTCCTTGACTTTATTCACCCATCATGGTAGTACTAAGACATGCCCTAGGGGATCTCTGGTATCCCAGGAAAACTCTCCTTTGCCTCTACTGTGGAACGGTAATCTCATTTCCTCTTTATAGTCAGGATTAATCACCCCAGCCAGTACAGCAAGTCCCTTTTTGCTTATTGCTTCAGTCATGAGGACCCCCAAAGTGGCCAGTGGGCATCTTAACTTCCAGTTCAATGGACTCATTGTTGTGTCTCCTGGTGGAGTACACCTCCTTTTGTAACTAAGACCTCTAGACCAGCAGAGATTAAGGAGACAGGGACAGGAAGCAGAAATCTTTCTATTGGATCACCAGGAATAATGATGAGTGGTAACACATTTTTACCCTTTACTTTTTGAATCTGTCAATCCTGACTGTGTCAGAAACAACTCCATAGATTGGGCCTGGTTAAGAAAAACTTCATGGAGGCAAACCCTCATGTCATGACCCATAGTTAAGGGTTTGGACTGTAATGAGACCCGGAAGCAGGCCAAAGCTGTCTCTAAAATAAGAACAGTGATCTACCGAAGATAGCTGGGCTACTCTCCAAAATCTGAAGGGTCTGTTCTGTCAGTCTCTTACAGGAGTCCACCAAATGCTCCAAACTTCATCTCTACTTGCCACCAAAACTCAAAGCACCATAGCATCTTCTGGATAATATGGTTGAAGTGGCAAAGCAGCTTGCACAGCAGCCTGAACTTATTGGAGAGCCTCCTCTTATTCCTCTCCCCACACAAAACTAGAAGCATTTTGAGTCATTCTGTAAATGGGCTGGAGCAGAACACCTAAATGAGAAATAGGTTTCCTCAAATATCCAAAGAGGCCATCAAGTTGTTGTGCCCAATTTACAGATATAGGAGAGATGCAACCGTTTATCCTTTGCCACTGAAATATCTTAACATGACCCAAAACACTGGATGCCTTGAAATTTAACTGAAGTGGAGGACCCTGGATTTTTGTTGGACTTATCTTCCACCCTCTGGCAAACAATAAGTCTAGAGTATTTACTACTTCATACACTACATGCACTCACCATAATGTCATCAATAGGATGGATAAGTGTGACGTCTTGTGGAAAGGAAAGGCAATCAAGCGCTTGCACTGCAGACTATTTTATAACAAAGGGCAGGAGCTGGTATAACCCTGAGGTAGGACAGTGAGGGTAGATTGCTGTTCTTGTCAGGTAAAAGGAAACTATTTCTTTTGGTACTTCTTAAAAGATTTCAAGAAACATGGTAAAGCCAGACCAATAGCGGAATACCAGGTAGGAGGGGGATATGTTGATCTCCTCAAGAATTGATACCACATCTTGAACAGAAGCAGCAATTGTAGTCACTCCCTATTTAAGTTTACAAGAATCCACCATCATCTTTCAAGATCCATCTGTTTTCTGTACAGGCCACAAAGGAGAGTTGAAAGGGGCTGTGGCAGGAATCATCATCCCTGCATCCTCCATGCCCTATTGTTAGGATTAATCCCTGCAATCCGTCCAGGCTGTGGTGTTGCTTTGGTTTACTCTTTTGCTAGGCAGAGCCGTTTCTCATGGCTTCCTCTTGGCCTTCTGTACTACAATAGCCCTTGCTGCTCAGGTCAGGGAAGCCGTGAAGGGAATCTGCCAGGCATTGTGCATATCTATTCCAATTATACATTGTGGAACAGAGGGAAAAAACATAGAAAGTGTTTGCTGGCTCACTTCATCTATTGTGAGATTGACCTGAGATAAAATTCCATTGATCACTTGACCTCCATAAGTCCCTACACTGATGGGTGGACCACAGTGAAACTTTGGGTCTTCTGGAAATATAGTTAATTCTGATCCAAAATGTTTGATCATTTGCTTTTCCCCAATGCACAATCTCACTGGTAAAAGGCTGTATGCAGAAGACAGTGGGGAAGGCTGGGTGGAAGATTCATAGTATAAACTTTGGCAGTGTGACAGAGTCCTTCCACAATGGGTCCTGGCCCTCCTTACATTCAAGGGTACTGTGTCTGTAAACTGTCTCAACAGTGGGAATGGATTGAGGGGCCATGGCTCTGTTTTCCTAATTCAAGTTATGCTTTTATTTACTTGTAGAACACTTCTGTTTGAATGGATCAGTAAAAGTTTAGTAAATTAATATCTATTTGTCTTGTAGGTACCACATGATCTACTAGTCAATGCCAGAGATTTCTTCAAGTCAGACTACCTTGATTACTGCTTTGTCATTGCTGTCCATTAATGTAGCCTGTTTCCTGCCTACCTGGGATCTGATAATCCCCCTTATATTTAAGGTTCCAAGTTCTGTGGCAGGGGTCCCACAATAATATCTCTCCTACAGAGAAAAGTGACCGAAGAGTCCTTCAGAGATGGTGGCTCTGCATTGACAAATTTATTCCTCACAAACCTGGTGAAAGACAAGTCCTTTGGCTATTCCTGCGTGTGAGAGGAGTTTTTTCCTGATAAATGCACTCTAGCACTCAGGCTCTCTAACCCTTTGGACTCTTCATCAGCTTTATACCGGGGCACTTTCAGCATTAAACTTCACATATTGTAGGCCATCTTTTGGTCCAAGCTTCAGCCAACTCTTAGAGACCTATCTAACAGTTGAGCTACAACATTGAATACATAATCTTTGCTTAGTGGGCCACTATCAATAACTTCAGCCTGATCTTATTATATATTCCTCCCACTATTATTTCACACCCACAATTTTCCCCTGGATTTCTGTCTTTATAAATTAGAAGTCATGCAGTTCTTTTGGCATGTAGCACAACTCCTCATGGGTTACACTCTGCATCTCATCCTTTGGGGCTGTTGGGACTCTAGTCTAGTTATCAGTCAGATGAAAGAGGGTGGTAGGGATGGCTCATGAGAGGAATTAGCAGTGTCTTGCAAGCCAATTAACTCAGGGCATTTCATACAGTTTCATGTGGTAAAACAGGGTTGAACTCTTCAGTTGGAGGTGTGAGGGCTGCTTCCTCAGGGGAGGCACTTACAGGTTTTTCAGGGACAGCAGGATTAATCTCTGCCAAGGAAGACAAGAGAGCACTTTCCTCAAGGCAGACTGGATATTAGGTGGCTGATTCCTCAGAGCAGTGCATTACAGATTGATCTGGCAACAAAGACTCAACAGAAACCAGGGTTTCAATGTCTCTATTGTCAGTATTATCAGCCCCTATGTCCCCACTCCATTATGAGGATCCAATTCTTTTCGCATCAATGGCCTTACTTTAACAGCAGACACGCTGCAAGTTTGGTAATTCAATTTATGTTGAATTCAGCCACTCACTCAATGAGATGTTGAATCTGTTTTTCAGAAATCTCAAGTCTGCAGCTAGTAGCAATAAGAGATTCCTCTAGGGTACATATAAATCTTTCATGTCCTTCATGTGGTGCTTGAGCTGGGAATTTTAAGCCTTGTGTTCAGGCCTTTTTAAACAATTGGATCCAGCATTTTTTAGAACAACCAGACAATAGAATTTATTTATTAACTCCATAAACTCTGTGAAGGTATCAAACTATCACCCAGAGCCTTGCCTCTTTTAATCACTTGAGTAGCAGTATCCACTGGTGATATTTTGCATATTTCATTGCTAATTCATGCTTGGACTACCAGTACCCATTTGATTGTTATAAATAGAGTCATACGGTATTTTAATCTAATCATTTTTGAGAACTAATTCCAAATCTCCAGTACAAACCCAGAACATTTCCTTAAGAAAAGCAGACTTCTCAAGAACCATTGTCAGTACCAAATTCTGAATTATTAAGGTTCTCCAGAGATCTATGGGATATACATGTGTAAATATTAAGAGTTTGTTGTTGGAGGGGCCGACTGGATAGCCCAGTGGATAGGGCGTCGGCATACCACATGGGAGGCCCGGGTTCGGTTCCCGGGGACCTCTCCTAGCGGGCAGACCGCCTTGAGAATG
>PVKH010047326.1:0-10306 GCA_004027955.1 Chaetophractus vellerosus | reverse complement strand
ACCTGCCCTGCCCGTGGCGGCTTTTGCCCTGTCCGTGGCAGCTTTTTGCCCTGCCCACGGCGGCTCCGGCCCGCCCATGGCGGCTTGCCATTCTCAAGGCGGTCTGCCTGCTAGGAGAGGTCCCCGGGAACCGAACCCAGGGCCTCCCATGTGGTTTCCCAGCGAGCTCTTTATCCACTGAGCTATCTAGCCGGGCCCATATTTGTACTTTAGTAATTAACTTACTTCACTCAACATAAGGTCTTCAAGGTTCATCCATGTTGCCTCATGCGTCAATATTTCATTCCTCCTAAAAACTGAGTAATATTCCATTGTACATACAATATACCAAATTTTGCTTATCCATTCATCTGCTGATGGACATTTGGGTTGCTTCCAACTATTAGCAATAGTGAAGAATGCCACTATGAACATTAGTGAGCATATATATGCTCAAGTCCCTGCTTTTAATTCTTCTGGGTATATACTCAGCAGTGGGATCGCTGGATCATATTGCAATTCCAGAATTAGCTTCCTGAAGAACCACCAAACCATCCTCCACAATGGCTACACAATTCTCAGTTCCCACCAGCAGTGGATGAGGGTCCCCATCCTCTCCAACACTTGTAGTTCTCTGTTTTTTAATAACCACCAGGTTTAAAATAATATCTCATTGTAGTTTTGATTGGCATTTCCCTAATAGCTAGTTATGTTGAGCATCTTTTCATGTGATTTTAGCCATTTGTATTTCCACTTTGGAAAAGTATCTATTCAAATCTCTTGCCCATTTTCAAATGAGTTGTTTGGTTTACTTTATTTTCAAGATGTAGAATTTCTTTATATATGCTGGATATTAGACCCTTATCAGAGAAGTAATTCCCAAATATTTTCTTTCATTAATTGGCTGAGTTTTCACTTTCTTGACAATCTACTTTGAAGCACAAAAGTTTTTAATTTTCTGGAGGGCCTATTTATCTATTTTTTCTTTTGTTGCTCATGCTTTGGGTGTAAACTTCATGAAACTATTTCCTACTTACAAGTTGTTGTAGATGCTTCTCTACATTAACTTCTAGGATCTTTATGATCTTGGCCTTATATTTAGGTCTTTGATCCATCTTCATAGGGCATAAGATGGTGATCCCACATCATTTTTTGGCTATGGATATCAAGTTTTCCAAACACAATTTGTTGAAGAGGCCATTCTCTCAAATTTAAGTGAGCCTTGGTTGGTTTGTTGAATATCAGTTGACCATATATGAGAGGATCTATATCAGAACTCTCAATTCAGTTCCATTGGTCAGTATGTCCATCTCTGTGACAATACCATGCAGTTTTGATCACTGTAGCTTTGTAGTATGCTTAAAGACAGGTAGCATGGTTCCTCCAATTTCATTTTTCTTTTTCAATATGTTTTTGTCTATTTGGGGCCCCTTGATCTTCCAAATAAATTTCATAATTAGCTTTTCAAATTAAATAAAAAATATTGTTGTCATTTTTATTGGGATTGTGTTAAATCTGTAAATCAATTTGGATAGGACAGACATCTTAATGATATTTATTCTTCCACTCCATTAAAATGGAATATTCATCCTTTTATTTAATTCTTCTTTGATTTCTTTTAACAATGTTGTGATGTTTCTGGTGTATAAGTCCTTTACATCTTTAGTAAAGTTTAGTAAAGTTTTTTCCTAGATATTTGATTATTTTAGTTGCTTTTACAAATGGAATTTTTTCCTTGATTTCCTCTTCAAGGTGCTCACTACTAGTGAAGAGAAATGCTACTGATTTTTGCTTGTTGATCTTACATGCTTTAGAAGCTTTGCTGTAGATTTCTCAGGGTGTCTATGCGTAGGATCACATCATCTGCAAATAGTGAAATTTTTACTTCTTCCTTCTCAATTTGGATGCATTTTATTTCTTGTTCTTTCCTAGGTGCTTGAACAAGTACTTCTAATACAATGTTAAATAAGAGTGTTGATAGTGGGGATCCTTGTCTTATTCCAGATCTTAGAGAAAAAGTCTGATGTTAGCTGTAGGTTGTTCATATACACCCTTTATCATATTGAGGAAGTTTCCTTTTTTTCCTAACTTTTGAACTTTTTTATCAAGAAATGATGCTGTATTTTGTCAAATGGTTTTTCTGCATCAGTAAAGATGATCATGTATTTTTTCTTTTGATTTGTTAATGTGGTAATTACAATGATTGATTTTATTATGTTGACTCATGTATGCATACCAAGGATGAAACCCACTTGATCATCATGTATAATCCATTTGATTTCTTGTTGCATATAATCAGCAGGTATTTTGTTGAGGATTTTAGGATCTAGGTTCCTTAGAAAGATTGATCTTTAGCTTTCTTTCCTTGTGGTGTCTTTATGTCACTTTGATATTAGCATGATTGTAATGGTTTCAGAGTTTCATTTAATTATGAATTCCAAAAAAATAAATTGGGTTATTCTTGTAAACGAATCTGTTCACCTGGATGTGATTAAGTTATGATAACAGCATTAACTGGGCCATGTCAGGAGGGTGTTGGGCCCCACCCCTCAGTGGGTGTGGTCTCAAGTATAAAGGCTAGGCAGCAGAGATTGAGAGAAGAGATTTAGAGAAGCAGATTTGAGAAGCAGTTCTGATGTTGGAGTGAGCCGATCTCTGGATAGTCTACAGCTGGCCTTGTGGAGAGATGCAATGCAGAGAGTATCATGGTCTATAGGTGAACTTGTGGTGGAGGCAGAAGCTAAGCCTGGAGAGAAACACAGCCCCAGGAACAGAGGAACCCAAAGGCCTGAGCCCTTGCAGACGTCGGCAGCCATCTTGCTCCAACATGTGGACATTTGTAAGGGAAGAACTTTATGCTTTGTGGCCTGGTAACTGTAAGCTTCTACCCCAAATAAATACCCTTTATAAAGACTGACCAATCTTTGGTATATTTCAAAAGGCACACCTTTGGCTGATTGAAACAGAATTGGTACCGAGGAGTGGGGAAGTGCCTTTTGGCAATTCCCAAAATGTTGGAATGGTTTTATAAATGGGTAAGGGGTATTTTTTGGAGAGATTGTGAAATGCTTGATGGAAAAGGCCTAGATCACTTTAATGAGACTGTTGATAGTAATATGGAAACTGAAGAGTCTTTCTCTGATGCCTTAGAAGTAAATGAAGAAACTATTATTGGAAACTGGAGGAAAGGTGATACATGTTTTAAAGTTGCAGAGAACTTAGAAAGATTAACTCCTGGTGTTATAGGGAAGATAGAATTTGAAAATGGAAAACCTGAGCATTTAGCTGAAGTACTTTCCAAAGTAAACCCAGAGAATGTGGCTTGGCTTCTCCTTGTAGCTTATAGCAAAATAATAGATGAAAGAAATACACTAATGACTGAACTTTTGGGCACAAATGAAACAGAAACTGATTCTGGAACTTCCAACTTTCTGGAAATTAAGTGTCCAATTCAAAGTGCCCCATTTGAACATTTAGCTAAACCTGGAAATTGTAAATTAGAATTGAAGATGGAGTTATCTAGGAAAGACTTGTGGAAAGTCTTACTGTCTGGAGGCTTGGATCCCTGCTTCCTGCATGGTAAACCAACAAAGTTTTTGAGAGAGTTGTATGAACAAAACCACTGTTCACTTGGACTAAAAAGGACATGGAAAGGAGACATTGAAGGAGAAACAGCTTTAAGGAGAAAACCATGGAAGCTGAGATCTGAAATCAAGACATCGCCTTGGGCCAAGGGAGGAACCCACCCATGTGTCCAGAGAGCGTGAGTTTGCCTGGGAGGTTTAAGAGTGTGGATGTCCTCACCCAATGTTCTGGGAGAGTTTTGCTACCCCAGGGTACAGGAAGGGTGGAAAACATTCCTCAAAGATTAGGGTGGTTAAGGTCAGCACCCCAAATGTCTGAGAGTGTTGCTCCTGTTCCCCATGGATTAGGGAAGGCCAGGTGGTCAACTAGTTGCTCTGAAAAGTTTGGGCCTGTGTGCCAAAATTTAGAGAAGGCCAGGTGGCCAACTCACTGCTCTGAGATAGTTGAGCCTGTAGGCCAAAAGTTAGGGGGAATGTTGTCTTCACCTCACTGTACTAGGGGTGCTTAGGATCTAACCCAAAAATTGGGTAAGGTGGGGCAATCACCCCAACTGGCTTGGAGGGTGAGGTCTGAAACTTGGTCAACACCCAGATGCTTGTTGAGGGTAGAACCACGAAAATGGCTGTTGGGCAAGCCTGTGGAAAGGGTGGGTTCCCATGTGACCCCAAGGGGAAGAAACCATCATCTTGAAAATGACTCTCAGGCTTTGAAATGGAATAGAAGACACCCTGCAGTTTTGCTGAACTGTAGAGAATCCATGACTTATGTTTAACATCTCAATTTTCTCCTTATGTTAATTTAAATGTGTATATTTTGTCTTTCCTCTTGTGTTTTGGAAGCAGTTAAATTGTTTTGTAAGTTTCAGATTTCTCCAGCTAGAAGGAATTTTGCCTGAAGACAAACTGTATTTCTTTGAAGTGATTTTGATATGATTTTGTACTTGCAATTGTTACTAATTTAAGGTTTTTTGAATATTGTAATGTATTTTTGGAATTGAGGGGGTTGAGTGTAATGGTTTCAGAGTTTTATTTAATTATGAATTCCAAAAATATAAATTGGATGATTCTTGTAAACTCATCTGTTCATCTGGGTGTGATTAAGTTATGATAAGGGCATTAACTGGGTCATGTCAGGAGGGTGTTGGGCCCTGCCCCTCAGTGGGTGTGGTCTCAAGTATAAAGGCTAGGCAGCAGAGATTGAGAGAATAGATTTAGAGAAGCAGATTTGAGAAGCAGTTCTGATGTTGGAGTGAGCCGATCACCGGATAGTCTACAGCTGGCCTTGTGGAGAGACACAATGCAGAGAGTCTCATAGCTATAGCTGAACTTGTGGTGGAAGCAGAAGCTAAGCCCAGAGAGAAACACAGCCCCAGGAACAGAGGAACCCAAAGGCCTGAGCCCTTGCAGGCATTGGCAGCCATCTTGCTCCAACACGTGGACTTTTGTGAGGGAAGAACTTTATGCTCTGTGGCCTGGTAACTGTAAGCTTCTACCCCAAATAAATACCCTTTATAAAGACCGACCAATCTTTGGTATATTTCAAAAGGCACACCTTTGGCTGACTGAAACAATGATGTTGACATCAAAGAATGAATTAGACAATGTTCCTTTCAGTTCTATTTTTTGGAAGAGTTTAAGCAGGATGGCTGTTAGTTCTTTCTGAAATGCTTGGTAGAATTTACCTGTGAATCCAACTGGTTCTGGCCTTTACTTAGATGGAGGTTTGTAATGACTAATTCAATCTTGTTACTTGTGATTTGTCTGTTGAGTTCATCAATATCTTCTTTTGTCAATGCAGGTTTCTTGTGTGTTTTTAGATATTTGTCCATTTCATCTAAGGTATCCATCTTGTAGGCATTCAAATTTTCAAAGTATTGCCTTATGATTCTTTATTTCTGAAGGAGCAGTGGTGATATACCCTGTCTTGTTTTTAAATTTTATTTATTTGCAACTTCTTTTTTTTTTCTTTGTTATTCTAGTTAAGGATTTGTCAATTTTAGTAATCTTCTCAAAGAACCAGCTTTTGGTTTCATTAAATTTTTCTAGTGTTTTTCTTAAATTTCAGTTTCATTTAGTTCTTCTCTAACCTTTGTTATTTCCTTCTCTTTGCTTGCTTTGGGATTAGTTTGTTTTTCCCTTTCTAGTTCCTTCAGGTGTGCAGTTAGGTCATTGATTTTAGCTCTTTCTTCTTTTATAATATAAGCATTTATGGCTATAAATTTCCCTGTCAGCACAGCTTTTGCTGCATCCCATAAGTTTTGATATGTGTGTTCTCATTTTCATTCATTTCAATATACTTACTTATTTCTTTTGTAATTTCCTCCATGAGCCATTGATTCTCTAAGCATGTGTTGTTTAACTTCCATATCTTTTTTCCTATTCTGGTTCTCTGCCCCTTTTTAATTTCCATCTTCATTCCATTGTGGTCAGAGAAATTATTTTGTTTCATTAAAATTGTTCTAAATTCATTGAGGCTTCTTCTGTGACCTAGTGTTTGGTCTATCCTGGAGAATGATCCAAGTGTGCTCAAGAAAAATGTACATCATACTGTATTTGGGTGTAATGTTCTGTACATATCTATTAAGTCTAGATCCTCTGATGTGTTATTCAAGGTCTCTGTTTCTTCATTCACCCTCTGTTGAGACATTCTGTCTAATGGTGATAATGGTGTGTTAAAGAACCCCATTGTAATTGTAGAAGGATTTACTTCTCCCCTTAGTTTTCCCAATATTTGCCTTATGTATTTTGTGCCACCCTGAATAAGTGCAGATATTAGTGAGTCAAATGCATGCTGAGGCAAACTACAAGAAATCTCTTGGTTTTATAAAGGATATTTATTTTTGGTAAAAGCTTACAGTTACAAGGCCCTGAAGAGTCCAACTCAAGGTACATTAAGAGGTACTTTCTCACAAAAGTCAGTTACCTCATGTTGAAGCAAGATGACAGGTGACCTCTGCCTGGTCTCTCCTTCCTTCTTCCCCTTAAGGTTCCATTCTCTTTCACCACAAGCTATCAAGTGACTGGCTTAGCTCTCTTTGGGGTCACAAAGTCAATCCTGACAAAGCTTTCTCCTCTTCTGGATCTATGGAGCTCTCTTACTTGTCTTCTTCAGTGTGTTTTCTTGAATGAGGGTCTATGTATATCAGCCGACCAAGATGGCAGGAACTGAACACTGAGTTATGGTCAAATCAAAGCCCTAAATTAATTTAATCAAGTAATGTTAAAACCTTTGAATTTAAGCAATCATAGGGTATCATATCCAGAGGAACAGACCAGTTTACAAATGTAATTCTCTCTTTTGGGGGATTCATAATTAATCTCAAACTGTCACACACCACCTTCTGAATCCCCAGAAAGACATTACCATATTAAACAGCAACATCAAAACCTTAAAATCAATAACAATTCTAAGTACAAAATCACATCACAGTTTATAGAAATACAGATTTTCTTGCAGCAAAGTCGCCTCTAGCTGTAGACCTGTGAAACTTACAAAAGAAGTTATCATAGTTGCATGCAATAACATTGAGGGCTTGACATATTATTTCCTTTATTAGGGATTGTCTATGTTCTCAAAAGATTCTTGCCACTCTAATTTAGAACATAGCAGGATTCCTCAGGATGGGACTTTAGTTGTTTATTGCATGGGTATCCACCCACTGAGAAAACACACTATGAGAAGATGAACATTTCCACACTTCATAGAGTCATGTCCCAGGTGTTCTCTATCCTGCACATACCCCCACCTTTCATGCCATGCACAAGTAACCCTCTCCTGTCATTTTTGCCAAAAGAACATTCCCACCATTGTAGTTGTAACCACAGACCTGCAAATCCCCAGAGTTCACCTGCAATTTCCTACAAATCTCCCCCCAGTTCCATGGATAGTACAAACCAATCCTCCTTACATTACTGTATGATTGAACACAATCACATCATTGCATGATTCTCACCCCCATCCACTGCTGAACCACCCTTCCATCTTATTATAGATTTTGCCCATATTGAGCATTGGCTCAACATCCCTCTACTCCCTTTCTCCCTTCTGTTAATTTATCTTTCAGACTCTAGCTCTGTGAGTCTGCTTAATTTGCTTAAATCATATCAGGGAGGTCATGTAATATTTGTTCTTCTGTAAATGGCTTACTTCACTCAACATAAGGTCTTCAAGATTCATCCAAGTTGTCCCATGTGTGTGTTAATACTGCATTCTTTCTTACAACTGAGTAATATTCCATTGTATGTATTTACCACAATTTGCTTATCAATTCATCTGTTGATGGACACATAGGTTGCTCCCAACTTTTGGCAATAGTGAATAATGACACTATGAGCATTAGTGTGCATATATCTGTTCATGTCCTTGCTTTCAATTCTTCTGGATATTTACTTATTAGTGGGATTGCTAGAGCATGCAGATGTTCTATAGCTAGCTTCTTGAGGAATCACCAAATTGTCCTTCACAATGGCTGCATCATTCCACATTCCCAACATTCTACATTCCAAGGATGAGTGTTCCCTTTCTTCTACATCCTCTCCAACCCTTGAAGTCCTCTGTGTTTTTAATAGCCACCAGTCTAGTGGGTGTAAGATGATATCACATGGTTTTGATTTGCTTTCCCCTAATAGCTAGTGATGAACATTTTGTTTCATGTGCTTTTTAACTATTTGTATTTCTTCTTTGGAGAAGCCTCTATTCAAATCTCTTGCCCATTTTTCAAATAAGTTGTTAATCTTTTTGTTTTCAAGATATAAGATTTCTTTATACACACTGGATACTAAGCCCTTATCAGATAAATGGTTACCAAATATTTTCTCCCATTGAGCAAGCTGCATTTCCACTTTCTCAATGAACTCTTTTGAAGCACAAAAGTTTTCATTTTGAGGAGATACAATTTATCTATTTTATCTTTCATTGCTTTGGGTGTAAAGTTTATAGAACCATTTCATACTATAAGATTTTGTAAATGCCTCACTACATTATCTTCTTGGAGCTTTATGATCTTGGCTCTTATATTTTGGTCATTGATCCATTATTAAATTAATTTTTGGATAGGGCGTAGGTTGGTGATTCTCTCACATTCTTTCAGATATGGATATCTAGTTCTCCAAACAGCATTTTTTGAAGAGACCATTCTCTCTCTGTTGAGTGAGCTTGGTAGCCTTGTTGAATATCAGAGAACTGTATGTGTGAGGGTCTATATCAGAACTCTCAGTTCTGTTCCATTGATCAATATGTCTATCCTTGTGCCAATGCCATCCAATATTGACCACTGTAGATTTTTAGTAAGATTTACAGTCAAGTAGCATTATTCCTCCAGTTTCTTTTTTTCTTTTTCAATATGTGTCTGGCTATTCATGCCCCTTGACCTTCCAAATAAATTTCATAATTAGCTTTTCCAATTTAGTAAAAAAAAATGCTGTTGTAAGTCTTATTAAGATTGCATTCAATCTGTAATTTAGGTAGTACAAACATCTTAATCCATGAACATCCATGTACATGGAATATTCTTCCATTTGTTTCTTCCCCAGATTGCTCATTATGAGTGTACATAAATGCTACTGATTTTGTCATGCTGATCTTGTATCTTGATACTCACTGAACTTATTTATCAGCTCCAGAAGCTTTGTTGTAGATTTCTCAAGGCTTTCTATGTATAGGATCATGTCATCTGCAAAGAGTGAAATTTTTAATTCTTCCTTTCCAATTTGGATGTCTTTTATATCTTTTTTTTTGCTCAAGTGCTCAGGGAAGTACTTCTAAAATAATGTTAAATAAGAATGGGGACAGTGGACATTCTGGCATTTTTCAGATCTTGGAGGGAAAATTTTCAGCATTCAACATTGTGTATGATGTTAGTTGTGTGTTTATATATGAAAAACACATTTATAATGTTAAGGAAGTTTCTTTCTATTCCATTTTCTGAAAGGGTTTTTATCAAGAAAGTAGCAGTATTTTGTTGAATGCTGTTTCTGTGCCAATAGAGATGATCATGTAATTTTTTTCTTTTGATCTGTGGTATATTATGTTGATTATATTGATTGATTTTCTTATGTTGAAACTTCCTTACATACCAGGGATGAAACTCATTTGGCCATGGTATATAATTCAATTGATATGTTTTTGAATAAGACTACCAAGTGTTTTGTTGAGAATTTTAGCATCCAGTTTACTTAGAGAGATAGTCTGTAGTATTCCTTTCTCATGTCTTCTTTATGTGGCTTTGGTATTAGGGTAATGTTGGTATCATAGAATGAATTAAGCAATGTTCCCACCACTTCTATTTTTTGAAGAGTTGAAGTAGAATTGTTACTTCTTTATGCAGTGATTATTAGAATTCACCTATTAAGCATCTGGACCTTGGCTCTTCTTAGTGATAGCTGGAAAATATGCTTCTTGAAACTTTTTCACTTAAGTGGCTTTGAAAATTCTAAAACTAATTGTATTGCTTTCCTATTAATCTAACTTTAGAAGTTTACTGTTTGCATTTAGTTCCCTGAAGGATATTAACCAGACCTTATCAGTTTTGCTTACAGGAAGAAGATAACATCTGAAAGCAAACCCAGACACAATGGTGTAAATCTGTAGCTTTCCCAAAAACAAAAAGTTTGATATCCTTGAGTCATTGTCTGAGAAAGGAGCCATGGAAGACTTGTACCTACATAATTATATCTAAACTGTGGTTTATCAGCAACTGAAATCAAGGACTATTTGAATGTGTTTGAGACAACAGAAGACTGAG
>PVKH010047325.1:0-10310 GCA_004027955.1 Chaetophractus vellerosus | reverse complement strand
CAACATCAATAGGATTAGAGCAATGCAATTAAAATACCATGAGGTACTACCTCACACTCACTAGGAAGGCTATTATTTTTTTTAAAAAACCTGAAAATAACAAGTTTTGGCAAGGATGTAGAGAAATAGGAATGCTTGTAAATGATGCAGCCACTGTGGAAAAAACAGTTTGGTGGTTCCTCAGAAAGTTAAATATAGAATTACCATATCACCTGTGAATTCAACTCCTGGGTATATACCCAAAGGAATTAAAACCAGGAACTCAGACAGATATCTGTACACCAATGTTCATTGCAGCATTATTTAAAATAACAAAAGGTGTAAGCATCCCAAGTGACCATGAACAAAGGAATGGTGAACAAAATTTGGAATATTAATCATCCATAAAGGGAAGTGAAGGGCTGGTACATGCTACACATGGATGAGCCTTGAAGACATTTATGTTAAGTAAAACAAGCCAGATACAAAAGGACAAATACAGTATTATTTCTTTTTTATGAAATACTTAGGATAAGCAAATTCATAGAGCCAGAAAGCAGAATAGTGCTTACCAGAGGTGGGGGAAAGGAGGAATACTCATGCTAATTGAGAATGAGGTTTGCTTTGGGATGATAAAAATAGTTTGGAAATAGATAGTAGTGAAAGTTACACAGTATTGTCAATGTACTTACTGTAAAATAAGTGTCCATTTAAAATGGATAAAATTATTTTTATGTTATTCACATTTTACCACAGCTACAAATAAATAAATTACTTTAGAGAAATAATAACAAACAAAAAGAACTGGATTCTTATAATTTAGAATGTCCACATAAAAAGCTTGCTTTTCCATATCAGAGTGGGAACAAAGTGAGGGCTCATCAGTTTTTTTCTAGTTGTACATATGCTTAACATTTAAGTTTTTTCATATCTTGACAATTCATAACAATACTGTAAAAACTGTAGGACAATCCCCCCCATGAAGTTTACCAAAGAGATCAAATCCTTTTCTGATGTAACATTCATTCATTCATTCATTCATTCACCAAGAGTTGTTCATTAAGCATAATAAGTTAGAGAAAGGAAAATACTGAATTAAAAATGTCTCCTGCCTTCAAGTATAGCTTAGTAGGAAGAGACAGTTATTTAAATATGTGACTGAATTAGAATGCTTATACTAAGCTAGGAAAATGCATACAACAGAGAGGACATAATGGATGCCTGTGCACTGCTTATATTGTGAAGAGATAGGTTTGAGTTAGCGTGTCAGTCTTGGTTGACCCTAAAGAATCAGCCATGATACGTGCAGTCTATTCAACAAAATGTCTATTAGGCACATAGCACATTATGCTTGTTTGGAAAACCAAAAGGTCATGTCCTTAGGAAACTCACAGAAAGTTGAATGCAATTGCAACATCTTAGAACATTTCCAAACCTTTGCTGGTCACCTCTTTTCTGTGGTCCTCTAACATATCAGTCTATATTTGCAAAATTAAAAGTGTCTTTCTCTCTGAATCTTTTCTTATATTTATGTCTCCATCATTTTCTCAGTGCCCAAAGGCTGAATACTCAGAGTCATCATCTCACTCCTTACTCACATGCTCCTACTCCATCTCTTCTATTTTTTTTTTTTAATCACTACACAGTTCAGGTCTTTTAGTAATAGCACACAAACTCTTCAACATCTCTTGTCTCTTTCCTTTTCCATTCTAATTAATACCAAAACCACTTCCAAATGAATTATAACAAGTACAGTTCCAAACCTCCTCTTTTCTTCCAGTCTCAAACACTTTTAATGCTTTCCTACTGCATTGTAGGGGAAAAGTCCTACTTAAAACTGCTACTTAAGATATTCCACATTCAGAACCTAGCCTATTTTTACAATCTGTGTCTCATTAGTTCATGATATTACTCAATATTCCATTTAAAGAAAATTACAATATATTTCCCATACCTATCCTGCATTTTCTTGACTTTTTGCTTCATTTTCTCTTATTCAATCTAGAATGCATTTCTCCATGCAGAAATCTTATTTCTCCTTGGTAGATCAAAAATGCTAGTACATCTATTTGGCTTTCCTCACTTCACTCCCCTGACAGGCTTTGGCATAAGTTCACGACATTTTATAAGGCCCCTGTAACATGGAGTGATCATTTGATACTTCTGCAGTATAGTACAGAAAGCATTTGTTTTAGGGATAAATATTTGAGGTTCACTGTCACTATCACTATTACTTGTGTGATTTTAGCCAAATCCTATGTCATGAGTCTTCACCATCACCGAAGCAAAGAAATGATTTGATAACTAAATAAAATAATTGTTAGCGTATTTTATGAAGTGTCACCCAGAAATGAGAGAGAGGTAGTCTTAGGTTTTAAGTTTTGCTTCGAATTTTCTGTATGAAAACAAGAGCTTCAGAGGGTTCCTTTTCTAAATCTTCTGGGCCTATACAATAGTTACTTTAGGTTTGAATTAAGCATGAAGAAGCATGTAGTAACTGTGCTTTATATTTTATAAGCACTTGAGAGATATTTATTTATTGAATTAATAAATGACTGAATGAATAAATGAACTTTAGCATGAGATATTGCAATTACTCCAAAAAACTTTAGGTTTTTTGTAAAAATTATTATCTATCTGTTCTAAATTCTTCTAAGAAAAATCTATGGCTTAGGGGTTAATAGCATGTTCCTGGTATTCAAATCAACATTGATGAATTTTAATATTTTCAAAGGAGAAAAAAATCTAGCAAGGCTAACAGGAACAAAATTAGTTTTATGATCCCAAGACCCCTCATAATTAAGATCAGATATGTAAATAGAGAAAAGCATGCTGAAAAAAATGAACAAAACAGAATTACAGAGAGATATGAGGTAATTTTACAAAAGGCCATATGCTAACTGCTTCAGTAAATATTTATTGTCTATGACCTAGACAATGTGGTAGAAGTTAACTTTGCAATTGCTCTTCATCTTAAGCCAATAGGTGATTAATTATTTTTCTTTTCTGTTGATTTACAAGCACAAAGGTACAAAGGGAGGGAGGGAGGAAGTCAGGAAGGAAGGAAGTCAGGCAGGCAGACAGGTGGGCGGGAGAAAGGGGGAGGAGGGAGGAAGAAACCTTACTCAAACAGTTGACTATATCCTTATAACCATTTCTTCAACCTCTACTTTCCACTGCAGAAAGGACTGTAAGGAATCTAAAATATTACAGCACACTAAAACATTGTAACACGTTAGATCAAAACCATCATAATACATCTCCAAACAGAGGGATTTTAAGTGAGATTAAAATGAGAGACATACTTCCTCTCTTTCAAAATAAAGTAGTAAGCAAACACACTAAATAATGGTCTAATTTCTCAAGTAATTTACAGATGTACCTATACATTGTTTTTATTCGTCCAGGTAGAGGCACTTTCTTTAGGAAGTTACCCAGAGCTACAGCTAAAGAACTTTGGGTCTCAATTCTTACCAAAGGCGTGTTTGTTAGAGAGCTGAAGCTTCCCTGCGTGAATGCCAAAATGTGCTTTGACTGAAAATGTTTCCTGGTACCCGTGTTAAACACAGGCTCACTCCACCAACTTCAGAGAGGTGGGGATTTCATTGAGCTCTTCCTTACTCCATTAATCTTTAATACCTATTTCATAGAATGATAGAATTTAGAGCCTGAAGGGAACTTTCTCTAGTTCAACCCTGTCAATTTACAGATATAAAAACTGAGGTCCACACAGGTTGAGAGACTTGCCCAAGGTTAAATAGCTCACTATTAAGAGCCGAGCAAACGCTAGGACAATCTCTCATTTTCTCTCTTCTTCCATTTTAGAATAAATATAGAGTCATTCTTTAGTCTTATCTGCTGGCACTATGTAATTGATCTTGCCAGATTTTCTTCATAAAACTCTTAAGATAGAACATGTCCTCCATAAAACTATGAAATAATTCCACAACTCTAAATGCATGCGTAAAAATCTTATTTCAAGTTCAGTCATGTATTATACAAATTGGCATAAAATGGATTTTTCTAAACTATACTGTATTAGAAGAAAAATCAGACATTTTAAATACACCAAATATTCATCTAAATAAGACATTTCTCTTCATTTTTTGGAGTTTCACAGTTCTTTTAAAACTACAATATTTCTAAAATAGAACTATTTGACAATAATTGAAGATATGCATATGAGACACAATCTGATTTTCTGTTTTGTTTTGTTTTGGCAAACTGGTACATTTTGGTGAAATCCACTCAGGAACGAAAACAGAATGAAATGTAAAACCACCTCTAAGCATGTTAGCCAGCCTTTCTATAGATGCAACTTTTGTTTGGCATAAAAATAAAATAAATAAAATGAAATAAAATAATCAAATCAAATCTTTCAAGGGTTCAGGATGTACAGGATCTGACTTTTGAGACATTGTTTAAAACATTTCTATTTTTTTATTTTGTATCTATTGTAAATTTAGATGCTGTCTATGACATTATGAAATCAGATATCATAAGGAAAATCGCAGCTTTTGGGAAGTTAAACACTCATTAGAAGTAAGATGAGCAATAAAACCATTTATTTATTTTCCTTATGATAATCAAGATAGAGTCAAATAAAATAAAATAGAGACAACACTAAAAAGAACACAAAAAATATAAAAGTGTGATTGCTTTTATTTTAGTATGACTAATTAAATCTAAGGATAGTTGAGGATAATTAAAGCTTATGAAAATGAAAAATTATATAGTAAACAAATATATTAAAATATTTTAAATGCACCTGGAAGCCAGTTGCCAGATATTAAAATTACATGTATTAAATAAAACAATATATTATATACATATATCCTTTTAATATAATAAGCATGTTTTAAAATTTTTAAGGAAATGTATCTAGTAATATTACTACCTCAAATATACAAAAAAAGAACTGAGAGTAGAGAGTACTCATTTCACTAATGTCTGTAACCTCACATCCTCTGGGCTTAACCTGCAGGCCATAGGTGCCATGTACAAGTCATGGCAGTCTCTTGTTCATTAGCTAATGGAACTATTCTAAGCATCTGCATCTATATTTCTATCCAAGTTGTACTTAATGTGTATTTTGAATTAAATTGCTCCACTTCTCACTTGGTGTGAAACTCGGAGTCATTTTCCCATGTTCCACAAACTGTGGATCTTTGAAATCCAAAATTTTGATTTATCTGGCTCATAAAATGCCCTCCATTTTTAAGCTGTCATTTACTTTTGGCCTATGCATAGCAAATATTTTCTTGCTAGTTAATCGATAACTTCATTTGGAGATTTTTTTCAGAGTATCAGGTAAACATACCACTAAAAATGAAACTCTGTCTTGCTCACTTTTGAAATTATTTAAATTATATTTGTATATTGAGTTTTGCATGTGCACACTTCTGGAATTTAATCAGAAAAAAATGTGATATGTACTGTTCAAAAGTAAATTTATTTTATATTGCATTCTTTATGGATATGATTGAGGCCCATTAGTACATATGGTAAGCCTATAGCCTCTAGCCCCTGCACTGAATCTGACTTTCTGTTACTTCCCTTTAGATATGTGTGTAGAATCCCCAACCTAGAGACTCTTTAAGTGGTTTAAACTTAATTTTATTTGTAAAATTATGGTGTTGCTAATTCAAACGAGCATGTTGAGAAAAGCAACGGTCCTTAGCCATTAAAGGAAATAGGGGAAAGTAAAATATTAGAATATAAAAAGCATGGATAGCTTTTATTCATGATATTAAAATGTTTTAGAAATGATAGAATTTCAGGGACAAAATTTCAGGGACAGGGACAGTTGTGGTGAGCAAAAGTGAGTGTGGGGACTATCTTAGATTTTTATTTATACTGTATCATATAGAAGTTAAAAATTACTGAGGAATTTTTTTTAAATAAATGAAGTGAATTTATGCTGTATAACACGAACTGTTTATTGGCACAAATGGCTATTATTTAGGTTTGTGAGTATTAAACATCATGATCTCTCCCTATTATTGTGACTACCTCTCTTATATTACTAGGCATGTATCTGTGTGCATGTGTGTTTGTGAGCCTTATTTACTTATTTATTTTTCTGCATTTAATCAAATGTACATATAAATGGATTTTATGAACTTTAGATAACTACTTATCCATCATGGTTATAATAATCTTAAAGAGATGAGAATTTAAACTAAATCTAAAATTATACCCACCTATCATAGTTAATACCAAATTTACTGATGTAAAAACACACTTCTCCTTGGCCATCATATTTTATATATTGTTTGAGGATTGACGTTACCTTTTCAGAGTCCTTTCTCTGAAATGCATGACTTCGGCAAATTAAATCCATGAAACTCTGCTGCCAATTTAACAGATAGTTGGCATGGTCTCACTATGTGAAATTTGCTCATCCTAAGTGGAATGTGATGTAGGGAATGATGATTTTGTAGATTATTTGTTGACAGAAATGGGACATGCTGAAAATTAATCTGATCCATGCATCCAATAGTATTTGACTGATGTTTAATCAAATTTAGGCCATCAGGGGAATGATACTGAAGTCATTATTAAATGAATCGAAGTTGACAGTTCCATATATACACTGTTCTAGAAATATCTATAGAGAAGTCATTCAAAAACAACAATTCTTTTAAAACTTGAATATACCCCACTTACCCAAGTATTTAAAAGTAGATTATAAATCATGTTATGACTAAAATATAAAATGTGTATAATAGAACTAAACAGGGTCACGTTCAACTTGTCAGAAAATTAATTTACTCTATGGTTATGTTAAACTCTTGGAAATTCAGAACATTTCCTATCATATATTTTATCCAAATGTGTATGCATCCAAGCAAGTTATGATACCTTATACATTTTACATCAATAGATTTGCAATTAATAATTGTTACTCAAAATTATGAATAATAAATCTGATTCCATCATCTATGAATTAATGATCTGATAGATAATTGTCTTTTGTTACTTTGTATTATTAACATTAAAACCTTCTCTACTTTGTTATCTTTGTTGAAACACTGATTTATAGGAAGTGAGAATATCTTTATCAATGTTAAATAGCAGAGAAAGTATTGGCCAGTCATTATTCCCTCTTAAACATTTCAATTCAAGCATTACATTTATTTAAGAAATTTAAATTTTGTAAGCTACAATTCATTAAAATTAAGATAATATATCAACCCCGGTACAAAATACATTCCTCATAATTTTTGTAGTTTAGAACGAGCTATTGTAAACCCTTGGGGAGATAATATTTTCTTTTCCTTTATCTGAATTTGATTAAAGTAATTACATACTGTTATGCAATGAAAATTCAATTTAAAAGCTATTTCACAGATAAAAAATGGGTCAGTAGAGGCAGTAGGTGTAGACTAATGATGTGTTTTGATCCTAGTATTTAGACATTTACCAACCTTTACATAATTTAGGATATCTCCCTTTTAGGCACACTACTATCCTCCAAAGGAAAGTGAATACAATGAGGACAAGGAAAACTAATCAATTAGCTCTGAATGGGGGCAGAGGCTATAGATTTTAGGTAAATGACCAAGGCTAAGCAAGAAAAAAATAATCAATTAATCATTCACAGGTTTTCCATCTTGGCAGATTTACTCCAGCATACTTAGAAAAGCAAAGAAGAAATTCCTTCAAAATAACTAGGCAATATCACAGACATTAGGGTAAGGAAAAAAATAGACTCCTTAGTGTGCAGGATAAATAATGTATTATGCACAATAAACTCAACTCTAGGCTGCATCTGCTATGAGAACTATCTGTAAATTCTCCAGACTTTGTCCAGACTGGTTTAGAAAGTCTAGAGAGCCACAGTTTAGAAGTCAGGTGCTACAAATCCTTTCTTCAGCATAATTATTTTTGTAGCAAAAGCTATATACACTATTAAACAGCTACAATATCAAGTCATCACTCATTCGAGTCATATAAAATAATATGGCCACAAAATTTTTAATTTTGAAAATTTGGAGGTATGCTTAGTACAACATTTGCACAGTTAAAAACACACTCACATACACACTTTCCTACTTAATTGTAGATTTAATAGTCTTCAACTTCCAATCACAAAATCTGACCAGGCTAAGTCTACAAATGCAGTCGTCCCCCTGGGAAAAGTGAAATTCAACGTTATGCAAACCATTTTGCTCTGTCCTATTTGTCATTCTTTTTTGCAAGGACCTTTTTTTTAGTGCCGTTGCCCTTGCCATGTGGCCTCTCATGCAGAAATATCCTGAATTTCTAAATTTTCAGAAAATCTTGGGCATTTACCTAGTTTTAATTAATGCGCTCATTGTTATTCATTCTAGTTACATCTTATTGCACAAAATTGTCCTTTCCTCGGCTTCAACAATGACTTCTTATTCTTAAGGTTACCACTGAGGCACCCAAATGTGACCCCATGCAAGTTCTCAGGCACCTTTATAAATCAAAACTTCAGAACTGGATACATTGGGTTCCTAATCAGCAATCCTGGTCTTTAACAAGGACATTTACTATGTAGCCAAAAGTTATAAGGAAGTTTACCATTTGTAATTCAATCAATATTTGCTTTTCATAATAAAGTTTGTGTTCTAAATTTCACATTATGATCACTTTTACAATGAATACACTATTACCTCATGGCATCCTTAATTCATTTATCTTACATGTATTTTTTTCTGCTCACTCTTCCTCTAAAAATTTTCTAACTTTAATCATTATATTCAAAAAGAAGGATTTAGTCTAATTCCTTACTGTGTCATGTGGTGTTTGGAATTAGTTAAGCTGGATTTTCAATTTGATCTGGGTAAAATTCAGATAGGACACAGTGGAAAACAATGCAAGAGAAAAGATAGCTACTTATAGGTCCCGGGGAGAGAAGGGTACCCTGAGGGGTAGATGGGAGGCTCCATCCACTGTAGGGGCTCAACCAGCCGACTGGGAACACAGACGCAGAGCAAGAGTCTTGACTGTGGTCCAAGAGAGGAGGGTAGTAAATTTCCAGCCTTGAGTCAACTATTGGTTAGGGAAAGGACTGGGGGTCTGAGGGCCGGAGATGGTGAGCTTCTTTAGCTGGGATCAGATGTAGGTTTTTGAGTAAAGTGTTTGAGTAGTGGCAGTGGATGTCGGTTTGGGCTCTGGGGCAATTTATACCCCAAGGCTGGAAAGCAGCTAATTAACTAGGTCACAGGTCAGTGTTGAGAGAAGTGACTTAGCCAAAGAAAGATGGACGCCTGAGGTAGCACACAAAAAAATTGGGGGTCATGTGGGAGGATGTGAAATCTTCAGTTTTATCAAGTTGTCTAAAATAAAAAGTACTTTCTTATCCTTGTTGTCATTTTTCTTTTGAATATTTTTATATCTCTGTACAGCATATATAGTTAAATAAATAAGCAAGTTTGGTATTAACTTTATTCTATTTTCTGTATAACTTTAAAGTACATAAAAGATTATTTCCACAGGCCTTCTTGAGAGATAAGTGACAGGACACTCTCTCTTCTGCCACAAAAGTTGTATATTTTAGCAAGTGTTTGTCCTAGAGGGAAAAACAGAAATTTACATTAGCAATGTTGCACAAGGTTCTGCCATAAATGGAGACCTAAAACCAGCCTGCAGTGGAGAATTTAGTCCTCTGCTCAGGTGCCTATACAGAAGCTATAAGCTGTTGAGCATGACAGGAAAATGAAGGTAGTATAGATGGATGGCAGGCACCTGGCATGGAAGGAGGAAGGAATGCCCGATTCCTAGGAATGGTGTATTGTTTTTCCTCTCCCCTCCCTCTCTTCATTTTAATTCATCTCTGTAGGAAGCTGCTAGGTAGATCCCAAAGAAAGAAAGAGCCAAAGACTCCTTTAACTACCATGGGCACAGGGCAATGCTACACCACCGCAGCTGGTACAGGAGAACCTACTAGCTCAGAAACAAATTGCTTGGAATGCTATATGGCCAAGCTTCAGCCTTTGGTCCAGTGCAACTCTTGTCTCACTTGTCAAGAGTGAAAAATTAGTTTGGTTAGAACCAACTAGAAACACACCAATTGCTATCCTCATGGTCATTGTTAAATAAAGATTAACTTGTGTGAACATTCTTATCTATTAATTCCTGGGGACAGTTTTATTCTTCCCAAAAGACTGTTGCTGAATAATCTCCAAAAGCTGAAAGCTAAAACCCACTAATCTTGGTCTGCAGTTCTAGATGAATACACTGGTGGTGTGGTTGAGCTGATATAGAAAACTATACCTTCTTGCTGATGATCAACTGACCTGCTATCCCACCCCAAATCTTAGCCTGAGATATGTTTCAGTGAAGGCTAGCAGCTGTGC
>PVKH010047324.1:0-10307 GCA_004027955.1 Chaetophractus vellerosus | reverse complement strand
CCCCGTTGTTTTGCGCTCTCTGTCTGCTCTCTGTGTCCATTCGCTGTGTGTTCTTCTGTGTCTGTCTTCTCTTTAGGGGCACCGGGAACCTATCCTGGGACCTTCTGGAGTGGGAGAAAGGTGCTCAGTCTCTTGTGCCACCTCAGCTCTCAGGTCTGCTGTGTCTCTTATTGTCTCTTCTCTATGTCTCTTTTTGTTGCATCATCTTCCTGTGCCAGCTTTTTCACACCAGCCAGCACTCCTGTGCAGGCAAGCACTCCTGTGCAGGCAAGCACCCCTTGTGGGCCAGCTTCCGCTCAGGCTAACTCACTGCGTGGGCCAGTTTGCCTTTACCAGGAGGCCCCAGGAATTGAATCTGGACCTCCTATATGGTAGACGGGAAGCCAGTCGCTTGAGCCACAGCCTCTTCCTGTCTCTCAGTCTTGATATCTTCTTCTCTGGTGCATGCATCACCATCTTCAGCATGAATGCTGACTAATAGCTATCAAACTAAAATATGTTCCCTCTAAACCAAACCTTGCATTGACTTGATAAGTCTCCACTATGGACTCCTAAGACTATAGTCATTAACAGGTATTTTCACATATAAGAAAGTGTGAAGGAGAAACACAAGAGTGGGAGCAGCAAGAAATAGCTGAAGCCTGATGAGAAAAAGATATATAAACCTCTGGATGAAACCAGGGCCACGTGGGATTGAAGAGGTGACTCTTTTATACACATTCTTACCCCTTTTCTCAGAGGTTGGAGTAATCTGCTTTTCCTCCTTTGTTTTCTTGTGACACTGTTTTTCTCGACTCTCCTCCTACTTCAGTGATTGCTCTTAGTCTCCTTTAATAGCTTTTCCTCTTCTGCAAATTCCTAAAACATGCTTCTCAGGGATTCACCCTTGATTCTCTTCAACTTTCATTTATATCTTTCTGCTGAATGGTTTTAACCATGCAAGGCTTTCACTATGCTAATGATGCCTAAATCTATAGCTCTAGCACAAATCTTTTTCTGAACTCCAGGCCTTTATTTCTAACTATTAGGTATCCATCTGAATATCTCACAAGTGTCTCAAATTCAACATGTCAGAGGTTGAATGTATCACCTAAAATGTGATTTTCCTTTATTTCCTGTCTGGGTTAATGGTTCTACCATCTACTCAGCTACTCAAGCCAGAAATCTGGGAGCCATCCTGTGTTCTCCACTTCTTCCTCCCTTTCCTAAATCCATTCAGTGAGCAGAACCTTCCAATTATCCTTCTCTTAATCCTCTTCTATCTAGTATCTCTTCTCTACCACTGCTATCACCTTAGTTCAGATCCTCTTTTTTTCTTACCTGAACTATTATTAGGGCCTACTAATTAGTCTTTTTGCCTTTAATCCAGCCTTGTCCTCTTATTCATCCTTCATGGTGCAGCCAGAGTGATTTTCCCCTAAAAACAATGTGAACATTTTCTTAACACTTTCAATGATGTCTTATTGCTTCCATAATAAGCTTAAATTCTTAGTGGGTCATAAAAGATTCTTCATCTTATCTCCTACCACTCTCTACATATATCCTGAAATTCAGTTGTGTCAGCTTACTTTAGATTCATCAGAGCTGTCATATTTTCCCTTTTCTGAGCCTTTAGACATCCACTTTCCACCACTGATCCCTGTCTGCCTGCCATTACATTATTCAAGATCCAGCCTCACTGCCATCCCTTTAGTAAAGCTTTCTCTGGCTGTTTCTCAGGCAGTTGTACTTTCTTCTTTGTTTTATCATAGCATCCTTTGCCTACCTCACCCTAGGACTTAGTGTATTTCCTTACATGTATTTGTCACCCACTAGACCATGAGCCCCTTAAGAACAACAGTCTTTCTTTTCATGTTTCCTGACAGTAGGCCTTGAATAAATGTATGTTGAGTGAGTAGAACACTGATATGCCTTCTTGAGATATTTTCCACTACCCTAGTTGAGGTAGAAATTCTATAACAGGGGCCTAAAAGCATTCAGAGTAAGATTTGTGAATATTTGAAAGGAAGCTGGGATAACGCCATACCTTCAGATAAAGGAATCAGGGGTCTTGACTGCCATTGTTTTTCTTAAGGAACCAGGAAACAGTCCTAGCATTGAGGGGATAGACATCTGTTTGCTTTGGAATAGAGGTTCTTTAGGCCTTGTCAAAGCCATGCATCTGTGCTTATGCCAGTGGCAAGAATCTGGCAATTAGAGATCTGTATCTCCCAATCACATATTCTCACATTCTACCTAAGAAATTCAGGCTTTGGCAGAGGAAGGTGAATTGTGTTGCTCTTGCCATCTTTGTGAAAGTATTGTTTCTTCTGCTACCTGTATTTTGGGGTAGCCAGTGACATTTAGGTTTAATTAGCTTAAGTTTTAATAAAAGTTATTTGTCCAAAGCTTTCTTTTATTGAATTATAGCAGAATTGGGTACCTATGGATGCAGCATACTTCCTACCATGCCATAATGACTTGAGAGGGGAAAAGGAAGGCAAGATAGGCTCTCAGGTGGCTGGAGCAAAGATATTGGTTACTGCTTATTTTTCTCTTATTGCCATTTATTAGTAACTGTGAAAGTAATGTATGCTTACTGTAGAAAATGTGAAAACTACAGGAAAAGCCATATACACACACACACACACACACATATACACATATATAACTACATATATATAAAAATAAGGGGGGCACCAGCTTGAGGCAACCACATTAATATATTGGCTTATTTTTTTCTAGTCTTTTCTACACAACCTCCATTCTTTACTTGTGTTTAAACAACAACAATAATAAACACCCATGTATCCACCATGCTTTTTGTATTTTGTATATAGTATTGAACCACAATCCCACTTTTTTCCATTAGGAGATGGATCAAACAATGGCTTCCAATGCCCAGAAGAATAAATTCTTGATTGATGGGTTTCCAAGAAATCAAGACAACCTTCAAGGTTGGAACAAGACCATGGATGGGAAGGCAGATGTAGCTTTCGTTCTGTTTTTTGACTGTAATAATGAGGTAATGGAAATTTTCATATGCCCACATGGATTTTTAGCAACGGATGGTCAACTATTAGAGAAAAACAAAGTGATTTTTAAATTTAGATTTACATTTTATGTTAGTAGTAGTATATCTCAAATTGGTAGGTTGGATGGACAGAACAGCACTGTCTTGGCTGTTGTAGTATTAAAAACTGTTTGGCTTCATCAACCTTGTGGACCTAAAATTTACTTTATTTTTAGAAGAAGAAGGGCCTGGTTATTTTTTTTTTTTTTAAGAAAAATTGACATGTGCAATGATTTTAGCTAATGAAGCTGAACTATTTAAGTATGCACACTTTTATATAGTGTCTTATCTTAGTTTATTTTTTACTGGAAGAGAAACACATTTTGGGGAAGTTGGAAAAATTCTATTTTAAAGAAATATATAGGATGTCCTGATTTGTTGACTAAGAGTGAAATGATCTGAAGAAAAGCAGTAAAGTGCTCTTTTTCCTTTTGACATTTCTAATGTACCCAGACTTACCTATGAATAACTAAATAAGTTTCTTGAAATCATTTCATTAAAATGCCTCATTCTGTTGACAGCTGCTTTGTTATAAACTTCATTAAATTAATGCCAACATCCTGAAAGAATAAGAATTTGAAGTAGTACCTTGAAAGAGGTTTGCTATTCTTAGGTTCAGTGTGCCTCTGATGGGGAGACATGCTGCAGCTTTTGCATTGTTTTAAAATGTAGCTCTTCTTCCAACCCCCAAAAATATGTTTTCACTTATTCTTCAGAGTTAACTTTAGAGTGTTCCTGCTGCTTTATAACTAAGGAATGTTTGTTCACTATTAACAAGGGTTGCTTTATTCAAATGCAAATATGTTGACTCTTAAATATTTGGATGTTTATGGAATTACCAACAAGCAAAAATGGAACAAAGTTTGAGGAATGTAATTCATACCTAATAAGTTAATAATATATCCTAGATGAACCATATGCATACAGATCCTCTTTTTATTGCGGTTTGTAAAAGAAACACACACATATACACACACACAGGAAAAGTTGAGTCATGAATGAATTCTTATTATGCCCTGTACTTATTTAACCTAGTTTATATAAATTGAACCACATGTTTACATTTAAAAGGGCCTTGCATGTTGATTAATGAATTAGACCCATTGTGTTATTGCAGAGATTTTTTTTGTAATCTCTTCAAACTTTATTCTGTTTTCAGGTTAAACGAATGGCAAATTCATATCTTTTTATTTTTGTAATAACTTTTTACTTATTCCTCTTTTAGATCTGTATTGAACGATGCCTTGAGAGGGGAAAGAGTAGTGGTAGGACTGATGACAACAGAGAAAGCTTGGAAAAGAGGTACTTTGCAGTTTTTATACAGACCACCTCAGTTCCGTGTGGAATTTAAGCAACAGATTAAACATCTGACTCATTTTGGCCCAAAAAAGAAATGTTATACTTAATATGTAAAATGTCTTGTCTAAAGAGATTATAAGTAAGCTGGGTTAGATCCAATGTTGTCCTCTAAGCTATCCTATAGCATGGAAGAAGAAAAGGAATGGATAAAAGAACCTTGCAATATTTGCTTCTTTTGCAGAATTCAGACCTATCTTCAGTCAACAAAGCCAATTATTGACTTATATAAGGAAATGGGGAAAGTCAAGAAAATAGATGCTTCTAAATCTGTTGATGAAGTGAGTATCCCTAGCCAGCCTTAAAATGAAGTCAAGTAGAAAGGTGATTGCTTTCTTTTATGGTAGGCAGGGTAAAAACTGTGACAGATTAGTTAGTTTGGTTTTTTTTATACACTGAAGATTAAATGAAAAATTAGGCTTTTTCTTCTTTTTATTCATTTAGTGGCTAAAATGGGTTTTACAGTTCCAGACTTGAATTCATGAGATGTGGATGGTTTATTAAATCTACACCTCTTTTCTCAAGCACTGGAAAATTGGCATTTGGAGAACTGTGATTTGGATTGTGTTCATTTTTTTAAAAGTCTATACCATTAATGGCAAATTTATCTAGCTCAAAAGCCCTAGGCTGCTTTCCTCTATTCCATCATGAAGCAGGTAGCTGCATAGGTGCAGAGTTTCTACTACTCATCACTTCTCTCTTCATAAATCAGGGATCTCTAAATTATGGTTTGCAAGCCCTCAGTGCCCAGCAAGGATTTCTGGGTTTCCTGGTTCACCTGATCTCTCTTTCCCTGATTCCCTGACTCTTCTTCCTCTAGATATTTCATTTTTATCACATAGTCACTTTTGTTTATTATCCAGTGCTGCCTCCTATGGAGGTAGGGTAAAACGTGAGAAGACTTAAGTGTTTTAGAATCACAACTAACAAGATAAGCCACATCAGTTTATATTTTATCAAATTATTGGTAGCCTTTCAAGAAGTTTGTTTTGTCCTAAAAATACTAATAAAATTAAATCAACATGTTCATAATTTTATATGTATTGTTTATGATATATTGTCTAAAATAAAATAGGTGAAACTAAAAATTATAATTTTTTTTTAGTGATGGCCATTTTGCAAATTAATATAAAATTGTCTATCTTTCACAAGAACTTAGCTATATGGTGTTTTAGTAATACCTGCTTTTAAAATTATCTTGTTTTCTTTTAGGTTTTTGATGAAGTTGTGAAGATTTTTGATAAAGAAGGCTAACTCTGAGAACCTGAAAGCATCCTTGAAATCATGCTTGAATATTGCTTTGATAGCTGCTATCACAACCCCTTTTTAAGGCAATTTTAATCTTTTCTTAATTTCATCTCAATTCTGGAAAGTATGTAGTAAGACAAATTAAGATTTTAAATTTCTTTTTCTTTATGTCACAGGAGTAGACAGTGAGTTCAGGTTCAATTTCATCTTAGTCATGGTGCTCACAAAACAAAGAAGGGTATCAGCTAGCTCTTTATTTTTATTCAAAAAGAATTTCCCTTTTATAGCCTGTGCCATCTGTGAGCAAAACTTGTTAGTATGTGTGTATATCCCTTTTATTACAACATGTTAGGATTAGGGATCCTCAATTTCTCTTTTATTTTTGCAGGTTTTAAATTTCCAACCTGTAAAGTGAATTTATGGACCAAATTTCAAAAGAACTTTTTGTGTATTCAATTCCTGGAAAATGTGTTTGGTAAACAAACTCAAAAAATGGATTTCTAGAAGTGTTTTAGTATTTATCAAATAATTGACTATTTCCTATAGAAAGAAAATGTGGGCTTTGTTTTACTACAACTTGTATGTACAGAGTTACGTGACAGGGCATATTCATTGCTTCCAGGGATTGGGTTGGGAACATTGGGGTTCAGAACCTCACAGAATATCAGCTTCATTCTGACTTAATTCTGAGGATAGAAGACAAGGATCACATCTAATGGTTTATGTTTCTTATACTCTATTATATAGTATTATTAATGATTAAACTGGTCTTAATAAAATTCCTAGCAGTGGAACTTTGAAACGCATGTGCTAGATTTCTGGTAAAATCATTCAGTTAGCATTTTAGTTAAATTTCAAAGTTGTTTGTTTTGTTTTCCTAGATAAATATAGGTTTAGTATAAAGTAGAAAAGAAAATGTTAATGGTTAAATTTCTCATTTGTGTTTTATTTTCTTAAATCCTTTTTTTTCCCCATAGTTATTTGTTTAAGAAGATTTAAAAACCATTGCACTTTGGTCAGAAAAATAATAAATATATCTTATAAATGTTTGATTCCCTTCCTGGCTAGTTTTATTCACTGAATTTTATTTTTTGCATCATGTTGAAGCATCAAAAGATATAGCATCAAAAGACTATAAAGCCTACTGGAGTTTTCTCTTAAATGCAGTCTTCCTTAAAACATTTTTCTTGTCTTTTTCTTCCTCACTACTAATGCAAAGTGGTGTCCAATGTTCTTATTATGAGATTCTCAAAATGTATCTCATTCTCAGCATTTTTACTCTTTGGTTTATAGGGTTAAAGAGGACAAGGAATTTTGTCTTTGTATAATAGATTTTATATTTAGAGTTACAGGTAATGGTGATGATAATTTAATGGTTGTTCTTCTATTGTAATGGAATTATTTTTTACTGTGAAATGTTATGAAGTTCACTTATTAAAGAAATTTTTCAACATACTTGCCATTAAAAACCAAAGTATCCATATTTGTCACCAAAATTTGAATTGAGATAATCATGGTTTCTTGGAAGAGACTATATTAAATTCTTAATAATTCAGTCCAGCCAATGTAGAGGGGCTTTATTGCTGGTTTAATCAAACAGCTATAATGTGAACCTAAAGCATTTTGAAAGCATTCCTACTCATATATGTAGAGGAATCTGTCATATGGGGATGTAAATTTTTATATTGATGTTGTGAAAGCAACCTTAAGGTTTTAAGAAGACTGCTGAGATTAGGTGCTTTGCTTCCTTTCATGGGATAATCTTCTGTGGCATTTGAGAACAGAAACCAAGAAACATAGTAATTTCTAAATTAGGAGGCTTTTATTGTTTGCTTTTAAGTAGAAAAACATGTTGGCAATGTTGACTTTTGGAGTTGATTGAGATACATCTGACTTCACTTGTTTGGTCATTCCATTTGTTAAAGATTTAGTCACCAAGAAGTTTTTTACTTTCTTGAAAGACCCCTATTAGAGTCTTGTTTTTTTCTTTTTTTCTTTTTTTGTAAATTTATTTATTAAATTAACTAATATTGTCTCCATTCAATGATTTTGGAGATGTATAAATTATTTAGCAAATAATCCCAATAAACTTTATGCTGTGGCTTTTACTATTTGCTTGTTCAGATTTCTGTTTTCTCAAGCATATTGAAGATCAAGAAGTGGGTCCTCATGTGGCAAAAGCAGAGTTCAGAATCCAGGAGAATTTTCTGCTGTGTGTATTATGTTTCTGTGTCTTGAATTAAGTAGAAAACATGACTTTATGCCATTCCTTTAAGAAATAATCTGGATTGAGGCACAAATAGCTGTTTTCATTACCCGCCTGCGGCATCAGTTGCTTGTCTCTTTGAGGGGGAAATTGGCAGCAGGCAATGTATCTCAAGATGCGCACTTTTTTTCCACTTGTGGCTTTGTCATGTAACTTAAGTGGTTGTCTGGCATTCTTCTGGCCCATGGAGAATAGTGGCTGAAAGTATTGGCCAGACTAAGTCAGCATCTTTTTCCTGGAGCTTGGTTCCTTCATCTTCAAACACTAATTGACAAGCCATAGTGCTAGAAATACATTCTCTGCCTTCCAGAGGAGTTTTCTCTGATAGGGATAGACTTTCAGGTTTCTTCTTTTGGCTAACTTCAATCATTAATAGTCTATTTCAGGGAGCAGATGTGGCTCAAGCAGTTGAGCACCTACTTCCCACATGGGAGGTCCCGGGTTCAGTTTCCAGTGCCTCCTAAAAACAACAACAACAACCAAAAAAACCAAATAACAAGCAAACAGATGAAAAAACCAACTCAGGGGAGCCGATGGGCTTGGTGGTTGAGTGTCGGCTTCCCATAGAAGAGGTCCTGGGTTCAATCCCTGGCCCAGGTACCTAAAAAAAAAAAAAGTCCATTTCACTTACCTACCCCCTAGCTCACTTCAGCATACTTTGGCTAAATTAAGTACTCTCTAATTCTAAGCATTTTTTTTTTTTTAAGTGAAAGAAAGGAAGCATTTTTATTGTGTAGCATTGGGAAGGAGTAAAAGTGGTCCTAATCACCTATCTATTAATTTCCTGATCCCTGACTCCAGTGTAAATGCCCTCCTGGATCCTAGTCTGCCTTCCTTTAGATGGGTGTGGTCACTGTGATTGTGATGTTAATCCCACACCTTAGTTCAGCTCTATAGGTCACCATCTTTCATGTGCTGGGGAGAACTGAAGGAACAAATTGACTTTCAGACCACTAACCCTTTTATCCAAAAGTCAACTATACTAATTCCAGGCTGTCATCAGGGCTTAGAGTTCTCTGCTGTCACCACTCATCGGAGCAGAACCTGCTTCTCTTGGGTCCCCCCTCTTCAAAGAGGTTTCCCTTTCATGTCTTTATTCTCCTAAAACCCAGGCATAAAAGAAGAGGGTTTAATTATTTGTCTAATTTAGGAAAATGGGTAATAAATCAGAACATCTTTGTAGGTAAGGTTCTTTCAGTCATAGGAATATGTTTTTTTATTTATGATACATTTTGAAGCAACTTTATGCAACATCTGAACTGTTAGAGGTTCCCCTTTACAGGGTTTGCAATGATTAACAGGTCATAAGACCTTGAGTCAATTCCCCCCATGACATAAATTGAAGAAAGGGAGCCTCCAGCCCATAACTTAAGTGACCAATTGAGCAGCCCATCCCCTCCCAAAAATGAACAAAGGAGCCATATAGCAGTGGAGCAGATGAAGAAGACCTTCACCCCTTTGGGGCCCAGGCACCACCAACCCCTTCCACATTCCAAGAATACCCTACCTCCTAGCCCACTACCCACACTACCCCCTAGCCTTTTGGCCCCAGTCTGTACTTGGTTTCCCAACCTATTGATGTACTGTATAAAGTCATATCCACCACCTTCCAGGGGTGGGCTGAAGTCTATTCTTTAGACCCCCTCTGTTGGGAGAGCTTCTCAATAAACTTCCTGCCTGCAATCATCTGTCTCTGCGACCCAGTGAATGCCACTTTTCTCCAACGTGAACACTGGTCTTTGATACTCTAACCAATCAGAGGAAAAGCATCGGCAGAGGTAGGTTATCACACATCCTAGCACTTATATTAATCATAAACTTTAAGAATTGTCTTCTACACAGTGGAATCAAGCATTTAGAACTACCATATGCATCCTCATTTGGTTGAGTAACCACATTTAAAAAGAGAAAGTAAAATCCAAAAAGCATGTGTATAAGCCTTGGGAACTCTTTTATACTACACTTTTTCAGGCTTTCTGGGAAGAAATAGACTCCCAGTATTAGTGGAACTCTCTGGGTTCTGGGCTTCTAGGTTCTTTGCATAAAAGGATTTAAGGACATGCCATACGGTAGGCAAGGGAGTAAAGAGTTTATTAAGAAACAAGAGGGGGCTGGCTATAGCCCAGTTGGTAGGGCGCCGGTTTACCACCTAGGAGGCCCCAGGTTCGGTTCCCGGGGCCTCCTCGAGCGGGCAGATCGCCTTGAGAAGGCAAGCTGCCGTGGGCAGGGCAAAGCCGCCGCGGGCAGGCAGGCCGCCATGGTGAGCTGACTCGGTGGGTCGCCCCACAGGGAGGGGGGTGGACAAGTGGACACGGAAGAATGCAAGAATAAACACAGCAAGAACAAGCAGAAGGGGGGGGGAGGGATATGTAATAAATAAAAAAT
>PVKH010047323.1:0-10305 GCA_004027955.1 Chaetophractus vellerosus | reverse complement strand
CCTCTCTCGTTTTTACTCGACATGCTGAAAGATGTATTTAGCTTTATCCCTGCAGATACTATTGCATGCCTTGTTTTGTCAAATACGTGTATACATACACATGTGTGTACGTAATTTCCAAGAGCTCTTCCTTTTCCAATCATTGTTTTACATAACACCATGCCCTTGTTATTAATAATTTTTTCACAATAGAAGAAAGTTGGATTACAATGTAGCTTATCTATAAAATTTAATTTAAAAGCATATTTATATTTGTTACAGTAATTTATTATTCATTTATCCATTTCTACCCACAAATATAATTAGATCTATAAGTACTAAGCAGTTTTCTAGTTCACTACTGGCTGTAAAATTTAGGGTAGTCATCTAATTTTCTTGTCCCATTTTCCACAACTATTAAAAAAATAAAGATAATAATCCTTTCCCTAACCTACCAGGCTCAATATTAAAACCCAATATGAAACCTCATTAAATGCATTTCATGCTGTATAAATGCAAGATATTGTTTGAGAAAAAAATCTGTAAAACAGAATTGTTGGAAAATATGAAGGAAAGCCATTGATTGGCTTCTGTTAAAGGACTGTATTAAATCACGGATGGCTGTGGAACACCTGTGAGAGGAGAGTTTGCTGGACATGATCCAGTCAGATCTGGTCTGGTTTATCTGTAACAAAGAATTTGGTAGCCAGGGAAGCAGTAACCGCATCCTATAAATGCTATATTTCAAAATTACATGAACTATGCATTTTTTTTTGCATGAGACAAGGACAATTTGCCTTCTGATTTCAAAAAATAATAATAATGACACCATCATGGCCTTTCTAAAAAATAAGAATAGTGAAATCTACTGTATTGAGTAACCTCTACTACCGGCCCTTGTCGGTTTCTGTAGATTATGTGCTGGTATATACTGTAACTTGTGGCTCGTAAGACCTCGGTGATATTTTAAAATTACCACTAAATGTTGGACTTCAAGATACACAATTCCATGAAAGTCAAGAAGATGTAGCTAATACAGGCTTTGTGTTACTGGCTTCTAAAAATGTGTTTTGCTAACATCACAGGTATCTGCCATGATGATCATAACACATCAGTATAATCATGATTTAATGGAATGGAAGTTTATGAGCTTTGAGTGAAGCAATGCTCGAACTGCTTGTTCTAAATTGGAGTGTGCTACTTTGTTAATTTCCTTTGAGACTCCTGAGATGATTTGCTGTAATTGAGACCTTGGACTTTGAAGTTTAACTTTCTGGATTCAGAACTTAGTTCTGCTACTTATCTGTCTGACCTCAGAAAGTTCCTCAGCTCCCTATGTGTCAGTTTCCTAACCTTTTAAATTGGTGCAATAGTTGTATATACATCCTAGAGTTAAATGCATCAATGTATGCAAAGTGCTTATAACGATAAGTATATAGTCTTAGCTGCTATTTTCATTCTCATCATTACAGCCACAAGATTCTTATTCCTTATATGTCCTGTTAAAATACATGTAAACGTATATTGAAACTTAAGCGAAGGAGTTGCAAAGTCAGGGTATATAAAGTCTCACATTGGACAAATTTTCTAAAATGCTAATATTTTAAAATATAAAGCACTTAATCTCATAAAAATCATGCAAAGTCACAATTATTCCAATATATATATGCGGTAAACACTGTATCATTAACTTAAATGTACTAACACCATAAAATACTTTATACCAATCTGTTCAAAATTTTTTAAATTTTTATTTTCATTCTTTAATTAAATATCTTATTGAATAAAATTGCTCTGTCCAAGGTGTTGTTTTGTGGAAACAACAACAACAACAAAAACATACATTGGATAAAGGGAAAGGGGAATTAAACTTATTTTAAAATGCTTATTTATTTAAACTAGGTAATGCATTCATATGCTTTAACTTTTAAAATTATAAAATATAGTGAAAAGTCTCCTACCATCCTATATCCCACTATATAATTCATTTTGCAGAGGTAATAGTTTCTATCACTTGTTCATATTTCCTGAGATATTTTAGGCATATATAAACTAATGCATTTTTGTCCCTTTTTATGAAAACAGAAGCATGTAAAACACACTTTTCTGCCTATTTTCACCCAAAGCTCTATTTTGGGTCCAGATCCGTAGCAGGATGTAATGAGTTTCCTCATTTTATCAGTGGTTCATGGACCTTCATTGGATGGCTGTATCTGTTTAATATCACTACTCCTGATGAACAGTTTTGTTGCTAAAAACCTGTTAATATAAAAAATGTTGAATAAATAGCATTGCATAATTTAAATGAATCTGTTTAAATTCATACTTGTATGATTTTCAGTTGAGTTGCTAGGTCAAAGGGTAGATACATTTGTAATTAAGTGGAAAGGATTTTTAAGATTTTCATTTATTTTTTAATAGTAATACATTTATATGGCACACAATTCAGAAGAAAAAAGAAGAGTTGAATTATAAAAATAAGAAAACCTCACACCAGCCACACATTTTCCCCAGCTGTCCAGTTCCCTTCACAGAAGGTAATTAGTCTTATCAGCTCAGTATGTATCCTTCCAGAGATAGGCGATGCCTATATAAGCACATGTTTATATGTAGAAGAAATCTTCTTTGGGCGGATTTTCATTTTCTACATATCGGTTTATAGGGATCAGAAAAATCTTGCCAAAATGTTGGTTTAAACAGAGATACCAGGCTAGAGTAAAAACATTCATATTAAGAATAAACTATTTCTGATCTCAGCACTCAGTCACCTCCGTTGTGAATCTTATCACATTATAACTTATTTTCCCCCATGGGTGAAAAGCTGGCAATGACTTCTGCACGTATCTCTGTCCCTGGCCAAGGATTTTCAAACCTACTACATCTGCCTTGTATTAGCCAGGATTCTCTAGGGAAACAGAACCGACAGGAGACTGTAAATATTATGAGATTTTTATAAGAATTGTCTCACATAACTGTGGGGACGAACAAGTCCAAATTCCATAGGACAGGCTGCAAGTTGGGAACTCCTAGGAAGGTTTCAATGAATTCCCAGGAGAAGGGACCTGGCTAAAGTAGAAATGAAAACTTAGATTACATAAATGTTACATAAAAAATATAGGGGATTCCCATATACCCCACTCCCTCCCCCTCCCACACTCTCCCATATTAACATCTCTCATTGGTGTGGGGTATTTGTTGCAATTGATGAACACTTATTGAAGCACTGTATTAACCAAGGACTATAGTTTACATTACAGTTTACACTTTGCCCTGCACAATTTTATAGGTTTTGATAAAATGTATAATGGCCTGTCTCCATCATTGCAATGTCATGCAGAACAATTCCAAAGTTCCCAAAATGCCCGATTTTACTCCTATTCTTCTCTCTCCTTTCTCTCAGAACCTCTGGTGGCCCCAGCCTCCATACCAGTGACACCAGTTCTTCCACTGCTGGAACAAAAACAAGCCTGCTTTAGTCCATAGTTGCATCCCCCCTATGTTCGTTCATTCCTCCATCTAGAGGATTTGGGATGGTGACGCCCACTCTGTTTCTGATGAGAGGGGGCTTAGTTCGCATGGGGCAGAAGGATGGAACTGACTGGCTTGCAGTTGCAGACACTCTCTGTGTTTTGGGATGGGCATTGTCCATCTTCATTTTGTTAGCTGTCCTGGGCAAGTCTGATGAACTGGAGAGTAGGTGGTGGCCACAACTCTGCTGAGAGTTAGGGCCCAACTGGCATATGACCAGACAAAAGATTTAAGTCCCTTGGACGTATATTTAACAAGTATGGTGCTACTTATAGGTTCAGATAAAAAGGGTAGAAGAGCCAAGTGTAGGGAATTTATAGATAAAGACTAACTCTGTGACCTTGGGGAGCATATATTCCAAAGTAAGGCCACTGACGGGGTGGCGAATTCCTGAGATTGTCTGCCCTGCTTTCAAATTTTTATCATTGTTATTATTTTTAATATTTTATTTGCTATTTTATTTTATTATTTGTTTATTTTTTAGCTTTGTTTTGGGGGAGGTTTTGGAGCACAGAAGGGTCAGAGCTGTGGCAGGGGAGGATCACCGGTGCGGGGTGTCAGTGATGGGGGGACGCGTGGGGAGGTGCGGTTGGGCAGGCCCCCAGGGATGTGAAAGGTTCGAGTGGTCCTGGGCAGGGTCTCCATGGGTGGAGACCCACACAGTAATGGACAGGACTAGAGGCTATGAAGTACTATCTCATCGTAGTTCAACTTGCATTTCTTTAATGGCTAATGATGTTGAGCTTTTTTTCATATACCTATTGTGTATTTGAATATCTTCTTTGGAGAATTATCTATTCAAATCCTCATCACATCTTTAATTTGTTCTTTTGGTTGTTGTTGAGTTGTAGGAGTATTTTGTACATATGGTTTAAAACATTTTCTCCCATTCTGTAGGTTGGTTTTTCACTTTATTGATCATGTCCTTGGTACAAATTTTTTAGCTTTGATGAAGTCCATTCTATCTATTTTTCATTTTCTCATGCATGCTTTTAATCTGGAATCTCATTTCTTTAAATGCTACGAAATTGTCTTCAATTATATTACATTGTACTACATTATGGTATGCTATGCTGTATATGATACATATTATAGCAGAATGTATATTATGCATAGTAAATGTAACCTATTATAATCTCATGTAAATTATTTTTTTTAATGAGAAAAATGAGTATTAGCAAGGAAAACTTGTCAGTTGAAGAAATTATTTATTTGCAACATGCACAAGTGTTAGGTCTTAATAGGTTGTTTTTTAAATTTTCAAAACATTTTGTGCAGCAAATTACTGAATTTGACATGCTATATTTTAGCATTAGTCTTAACAATATGCACACACACAGACCTTGGTAAATAATAATATTAAGAAAAACAAAGAGGAAGTTAAGTTCCAAATGTCAAAATTTGCTAACAATTTAATTTTTACAACATGAGTATATTTTCTTAAATATTTTATAATCTTTCCTAGTATCAAATAATACAGCTCTTCCTTTTCTGTGTTTAAAAATACTTAGGATTAAATCAAATAGAAATAATATATATTTATATTTGAGCATTTATACATAAACTGAATATATGAAGACAGATTTTTAAATCATAACACGTAATTCTGGTATTATTATATTACATGGCATTATATTCGAATCACCCTGTTTTAAATTTTGGGATGCCAAAGCACAGTTATTGTATTACTCTTTTTCTTTTAGTTGTTGATCGCTTTCTGTTTGTTGGGATGATTTGGAAAAAGCATTGACAGCACAGTAAATTATTATTCAAAGTTTGTACTGTTTCTCTTTGTATTTAGCATGTAGTGACCTGGAGTTCAGGGAAGTGGCAAACCGACTGCGGGACTGGTTCAAGGCCCTTCATGAAAGTGGAAGCCAGAACAAGAAGACAAAAGCCTTACTGAGGCCTGAGAGAAGCAGTAAGATTTCCATACTTGATATGTGCTATTGTCTCTGATAGAGGATTACATTTCCAGTGAATCGCTTAGAGCAGAACACATATTTCAAAATTCATCCTTTACTTAGATGCCTCAAACATAATCAGAAGGCTCATTACTTCCAATTGTACCCATCGAATATTTTATTCATTCATTTATTTCTTTATTTTGAAGAAACTTTAGGTTACATAAATGTTACATAAAAAACAGAGGGGATTCCCATATGCCCCACTCCCTCCCCTTCCCACACTTGCTTTGCAATGAAAATGGGCTACTTCGATTGGAAAAGGGATTTAGCTTCTAGTTGAATTGAAATACCAGGGATACTTTTCAGTTGTTTTGATGGAAATGGTAAGGAGTAGAACAACACAGGAAATAAAAGTAAGAATTTTGGAGCATTTAGATTTTTAGAGATCATTATTGGACCCCAAATTTTAGCCTTTTCACAATTGCTTTGCAGAGTTCTCCCTTTTGACCCAACCACAACTATGTAAAATGGATGAACAGACAAGAAATAATATTTTCAATGGCATGCTGCAAATCAAATTCATATAACAGAGAAGAAAAAATAAGAACCATATGATTCAGCATCTATACAATCCCCCAATTAAAAAAAATCTTTAGAAATAGAAATGCAAATTCAGAGAGGGCACTTGTTTTGAATAACTTTATGAACTTTTCATCTCATTTTATTTTGTTTCCATTTCTGGGAAAATATTTATTCTATAGTTAATGCACATAAAAGGGTGTTGAAACACGGGCTGCATTTCAGGGAGCTTTGAAAGGTCGAAGCCTTTGTCAGGAATGGGAGGAGAGGGGGCAGAGCAGCGGCCACAGGAAGGCTCAGTGCCCCCGTGACCTGACCCACCCACGCCCCACTGCCATCCTCAAAGAGCAGATGCTGGCAAAGCCAATGGAAAGCCTGCTGGTCCTCCCTAATCTTTCTCTTGGCACACTTCAATTGCTGTATTCTCTTCAAGGAATTGTTTCAATCCCAAACATTTCCAGTTATGAATCTCATTTATACTCTTAAAGAATTTTATATGCGGGAAAAATTAAGCCATCAAATGTCGACATAGTAATGGTGTTTGAATGTGTGAAGACTGTGCAGGTATATTGCTTTCCACAAATTTCGGAAAGGAATTATAGCAATTTCCCTCTGTTGTGGGAGTTTTGCTCAGGTTTTTCTTGGAATTATTGCTCCAGGTTCTGGCAGATGTAAATATTTTCAGTGCCACTCGGGCTGATCTTATTTAATAGAAACAACAATTAAGACCATTTGCCACGGTAGTCATAAGCAAATACATCCAGGATGCAGAGGCAGTCTCTCCAGAACTTCGTATTTTGATTTCTGCTGTGGCCGCCAGGTCTTCTGTTCGTTTCTTTCAGTCATGCGCATCCCCTGTCCTCCCAGTGCTCCCCCTTGAACACTTTCATTGCTCGCTTTCAAACTTCTCTTTTGAGCTGGAGCTCAGACTAATGATCCCTACCAGATTAGGTAATGAATAACGAGAGATCCTGTAGAATACTCAGCACAGTGCCTGGAACAGTGTCCACATCTTTTAGACGTTATTTCCCTTCCTAACTTTTTTGTGCAAGGAATGTCATAAGACTCTTAAGAGTGGGTTAATTACAAGAAGCTCCTTGGGAGTTGAAATAACTTTGGAGAGTGAAGGAGAAAGTGGGTCACAGGGTTATTTATACTGCATGAAGGATTCAGAGACCAACTAGGAGAAAATTTCCAGAGGGAAGTTGTCTATTAGAAGAGATAGAGCAAATGCACATGTTAGAAATAACCAGCTCCCCCAGCTCCTCAGACCTTAGCACCACCTGAGTGAGTCCTCCCCAGTCCATCATGTTTAACGCGCAAACCCATTCCCCAACAGCGTACTTCACATCTTCTTTCTCTTCTTTATTTTTCCTTCGCAACATTTAGCACTATGTAAAATCCTACAATGCTGCTTGTTTGCTGTGTTTATTGTCTCTCTTTCTCCACTAGACTACTGTAAAGTCAGTGAAGGCAGAAATCTTCATTCACACTGAATCCCCAGAGTATAAAATATAATATGATACATAGTGTGCACTAAATAAAAATGAGAGATAATGAATGGATGGATGAATGGATGAATGCATGAATGAAACAAAGATGCAAAATGAAGTGAGATACTCCATCTGATAGATATGCCATATTTTACTCAATTGTTCCCCTGAGAATGAGTACTTACTGTTTCTGTTATTTCCTCTATTACAATCAATGCTGCAGCCAGTTTATCTTTTAGTTATATAAGGATAATTCAAAGCACTGGAAGTAATGAGTCAAAATGCGTATGCATTTTAAATGATAAGTGTTATTAGATTTGCCTGATATGCAAAAAGCTTAGGACTTTTCAAATTTCCCCCTATATGGAATGAGTGTAAATTTTTACCTGCATCCTTGTCAGCAAAAATTAATCGTTCTTGGTTTTTTTAAAACTTTTAACTAACACTTTTATTTTTTCCATTCTGGTTGGCACGGTATTATAGTCATTGTTAATTTAATTTGTATTCCCTTTAGTACTAGTGAATTTGAACATAGAGCATGGGTGGGGGGGGATTTTACATGGCAAAGAAAATAAAACAAAAAAAGAAAATCAGTCACCATAAATCATGTCTATTATTTGTTTAATCCTGAGAAAGATATATTGATGGCTACTATTACCATTCTATTTAATCAGGCCCTTCTAGCACTTTTTGTAATTTTTGTTTTATGTGTTAGCTTCACTTTTAGAATAAATGGATTTATTTCTGTCCTGTCCATTAATAAATTATGCTTCTTCAAACTTTTTTTAGTTACACTATATCCCACTTACTGCTTTTTAGCACAGATTTGACCTTTCACATTTATTACATAGTAATATTACACTCCTAACTTCAGTTTCATTATATTTGCCTGATACCCTTACTCATGATTTATTTTCAAACTTTCTTTTTCACTTAGACTTAAGTGTCTCTTTTGTAAATACCCATCATATGGTTTTGATTTTTATTTCAATATGACAACAATGTATGGCACTTAGTGATACAATTCAATTAAGCCCATTCACATTTGAGGTAATGGCAGATAAATGTGATTTTTATCATTCAATATTATTTTGCATGTATAAATGATTTCATATTGTTTTATATGGTTATTTTATATTGTTTATGTATAACTTGCATTGTTTTTTCTTTAATATTGCTATTCTCATCTTCTTGCTTTTCATTCCATTTAACTTGGTTGTTATACTTTAGTTTTCCACTTCATTATTATTACTTTTATTTGAGTACACAATTAGACAGAGTTCCTTTTTACTATTATTTGAAGAAAATGTACCAAGTAGTCTTTTCCTGAAGACATACGTTTTTCACTAACCAAGTTGTTCTCTTCCCTGACACTCATTTCTAACACAATAAAATGAGATCATTAGAATACTTTTAGTTCTCCACTTCTTAAACTCTTACGTTTTCTCCCACTGTACCTAAATGATGTTTCAGGAAAAATTTTAATCCTTTTTCTCTCTCTCTACTCATTTTCTCCAAATTCTATGGCTGAACTAATTGAGTGATTATTTCCATTCAGTATAACTCTTCTTCAAAGTTTAATGTCTATTGCTTATATTTCATATCACCAAATAGTCTATCCTTATGAATTTAGATTTAACTCTGAAAAATTAAATCTGTATCTACAGCCCTCTCTATATTGTTTATAATATATTGGGGAGTGAGTTGCTGTATGTGTGTCAGGAGAACACAGACTCAGAGACAGCAAAGACTGTTAGAAAATATTATTATTTACATTGAACCAAGGGTTCAAGAGAACAGGGGAGGAGATCCCATTATGGCCAGTCTCCTGGGGAGGGCTGGATTTTGCAGCTCTGCACGTCGGACTTCGTGTAGGAGAGGGGGCATCTGTACTGCCCGAGAGCACGTATTTATACCAGGAGGTGAGGGGAGGGGGCAAGGGGAGCGCTGCCACTAAGCAAAAAGCACGTATCAAGCACACTTTGTGCAGAGTTCCTGCCCTGATAAGCAGCTGGGGCTGTTGGTTCCTGGGCTTCAAGTGTGGTCAGGTTATCACATTAGACCTTACGGCTCTCCAGTCGTCCAAAATGGAAACACATCGAAACATCTGAACAGAACCAAAAAGAGCGGAGTAGGCGAGGGCTGGGAGATGGCCACTGCGCGTGTCCTTATGTCCCCAGCACACAGCTAACCCTGGATTTCTCCCCTGCCCTTGCCCGTGCCCTGTGCTGGAAGGAAGACAAGGCTGTGTTTCCTTTCCGGGGACTGGCCGAATTGAGCTTCCAGAGGGCCTGAGTAAGGTGGACAGTCCATCCAATAAGAGCGTGGTCGGGTGCAGATGCCGAATCTCTTTCTTCCGGCCGCCATTAAAGTTCTCCACAGTGCTGGCTGCCTGTGGGCCGTGGGTGAGGTGGAAAATCCAGCTAATTCTGTGAGTCTGAGCCTGTCGTTGAGTGGATTGTGCAACAAAGTGGGATCCTCGGTCGGAGGAGATGTTGTCTGGGCACCCCGGCGGGTGGCAGAGCCACTCTTCCACAGCGTCCCCGTGTGTACTGCCTAATTGGAAAGGCAAGGCCATAGCCTGAAGGTAGCAGAGGACGTGCCCTGAGATGGCAGGAGAGGGCCTGTAGTCCCCTTGCCATGACCAGCCCAGCGCTTGAAGGCTCTTTTTGGGCTCTGGCTCGCGGTTGACATTCCTTACGCTGGTAAACGGCAGATTGGTCCTCTTTTAATGAAGGTGGAAATACCTTTGTCCATCATGGCATCACAGAACCTGACTGGCTTCTGGGTCTGCCAGCATACCCCTGAGTAACCTGTCA
>PVKH010047322.1:0-10306 GCA_004027955.1 Chaetophractus vellerosus | reverse complement strand
TTATTGAGGATTTTTGCATTCATATTCATTAAGGAAATGGGTGAGTAATTTTCTTTTTTTCATGATATCTTTATCTGGCTTTGGTATTAGGGTGATATTGGCTTCATAGAATGAGTTTGATAGTGTTCCTTCTTCAGTTTTTTGGAAGAGCTTGAGTAAGATTGGTATTAAATCTTTGAATGCTTGGGAGAACCCACCTGCGAAACCATCTGGTCCTGGGCTTTTCATTTTGGGGAGTTGTTTGATGACTTTTTCAATCTCTCTACTTGTGATTGGTTTGTTGAGGTCTTCTAATTCTTGTAGGGTCAGTGTAGGTTGTTTGTACATTCCTAGGAATTTTTCCATTTTGTCTACATTGTCTAGTTTTTTGGCATAAAGTTGTTCATGGTATCCTCATATGATCGCTCTTATTTCTGTGGGGTCAGTAGTAATGTTCCCGTTTTAATTTTTATTTCATTTATTTGCATCTTCTCTCTTTTTTTCTAAGTTAGTCGAGCTAAGGGTTTGTCAATTTTGTTAATCTTCTCAAAGAACCAACTTTTGGTTTTGTTAATTCTCTGTTGCTTTTTTGTTCTCAATTTCATTGATTTCTGCTCTGATCTTTGTTATTTAATTCCTTCTATGCTTTTTGGGATTAGTTTGCTGTTCTTTTTTTAATTCCTCCAGCTATGATTTTAGCTCTTTTTTCTTTTTTTAATGTAAGCATTGAAGGCTATAAATTTCCTGCTGAGCACTGCCTTCACTGCATCCTATAGGATCTGATATGTTGTGTTCTCATTGTCATTCACCTCCAGATATTTTTTATTTCTCTCGAAATTTCTTCTTTGGCCCACTGATTTATTTAAGAGTGTGCTATTTAATCTCCATATATGTGTGAATTTCCCCCTTTTCTGCTTCTTGTTGATTTCCAACTTTATTCCATTATGATCAGAAAAAGTGCTTTGTATAATTTTGATCTTGTTGAATTTGTTGAGATCTACTTTGCGACCCAACATATGGTGTATTCTGGAGAAAGATCTATGAACATTTGAAAAGAATGTATATCCTGCTGTTTCAGGGTGCAATGTTCTGTATGTGTCTATTAGGTTTATTCCACTTATATTATTTAAGCTCTGTTTCTTTATTGATCCTCTGCCCAGATGTTCTATCCAATGCTGAGAGTGGCGTATTGAAGTTGCCAACTTTTATTGTAGAGAGATCTATTTCTCCCTTCAGTTTTGCCAGCGTTTGCCTCATGTACCTTGGGGCTTCCTGGTCAAGTGCATATACATTTATGATTCATTTCTTCCTGGTGAATCACCCCTTTTATTAATAGGTAATGTACTTCATTGTTTCTAAGAACAGTTTTGCTTTTAAAATCTATTTCATCCAATATAAGTATAGCTACTCCAGCTTTTTTTTTTTTTTTTTTTTTTTTGGTTACTGCATGCTTGGAATATCTTTTTCCAGTATTTCCCATTTAATCTATTGTTATCCTTGGGTCTAAGGTGAGTCTCTTGCAGACAGCATAGAGATGGTTCATATTTCCTTATCCATTTTGCCAGTCTGTGTCTTTTGATTGGAGAATTTAATCCATTAACATTCAATGTTATTACTGTAAAGGCAGTTCTTATTTCATCCATTTTGACCTTTGGGTTTTATCTATCATTTTATTTTTGCCACTCTTTTGACACTTTTAGTTATTGTTGCTGATACAATCATCATTTCTAGACACTCTTCCAAGCCTTTCTCTCCTGTCTTTTCTTTTCAGGCTGTAACACTCCCTTTAGTATTTCCTGCAAAGCCAGACTTTTTGTTATAAAGTCTCTCAGTTTCTGTTTATCTGTGAATATGCTAAACTCATCCTCATTTTTGAGAGATAATCAAGGTGGATATAATATTCTTGACTGGCAGTTTTTCTCTTGCAGTATCTTAAATATATTATAGCATTGTCCTCTTGCTTCCCTGGTTTCTGATGAGAAATCAGCACTTAATCTTATCAAGTATTCCTTATGTGTTATGCATTGGTTTTCTCTTGTTGCTCTCAGAATTCTCTCTTTGTCTTTCGCATTTGACCTTCTGGTTAGTATGTGTCTTGGAGGTGTCTATTCAGATTTATTTGGATGGGAGTATGATGTTCCTCTTGGGCACTGGTATCTTTGCCTTCAATAGGGTTGGGGAATTTTCTACCATTATTTCTTCAAATATTCTGCCTGCCCCTTTTCCTTCTCTTTTCCTCCTGGGACTCCCATGACATGTATGTTTACACGTCTCTTGCTGTCATTTAGTTCTCTGAGACCCTGTTCAATTTTTTCCATTCTTTTCTTCATCTGTTCTATATGTTTGCCTTCTGAGGCCATGTCTTCAAGCTTACTGATCCTTTCTTCTGCCTCTTCAAATCTGCTGTTATATGCCTCCTGTGTATTCTTTATTTCATTTATTGTGGTTTCATTCCCATAAGATCTGCTATATTTCTATGTATCCTTTCAAATTCTTCTTTGTGTTCACCCAGTGTCTTCTTAATATCCTTAATTTCTTTAACCATCTCATTGAATTTATTAAGTAGATTTGTTTGACCATCTATGATTAGTTGCCTCAACTCCTTTATGTCATCTGGTGGCTTATCTTGTTCCTTTAACTGGGCCATATCTCCCTGTTTCTTGGAATGGATTGTAATTTTTTGTTGGTGTCTTGGTATCTGGCTTAGTAGATGTATTTATTCTGGGTGCAATTTCTCCCTTTGGTTTAGAGCTTTCTTGTCTTTTCCCCCTTGCTGGTTGTATAGTAGGACCTGAGGATGTAGTTGGTGCTATAGGCAATGGAGGCTGAAGCTGCCTGCATTGCCCCAGGAACTGATGAACCTTCTCCCTCCTTTCTCCTCTGCCAGGCATAGGAACAGAGCTGCAGCCTTGTATAACACTCCAAGTTGTGCAGGACATGACTGTCTGTAGTTGCCCAGAGAGACTGATGATGCTTCACACCCTTTCCTCCCCTACCTGGGATGGGAATGGAGCTGCAATTGTGGGCAGCAGTCTATGCTGTATGGGTCCAAAATGACCACAGTTGCCCAGGTGGAGTGACATAGCACCCTCCCTCCCACTGGATGTGGGGATGAACTCTCTGGAGCGCCCAACAATCTAACCTGTGTGGGTTGAATACGCCTGCAGTTGCCATGAGAGGCTGAGGGAGCACTGACCCTTCTTCCATTAGCGGGTGGGTACAGAACCAGCAATGCCCAACAATTAAGTCCCTGTAGGCCGAAAGTACCCGCCGCTGCCTGGAGAGGCTGAGGATATACCAGCCCTATACTATTGGATGGTGGGGGTGGATCCACGGGCACCCAACAGTTCAGTCTTTGCAGGCCAAAAGTAGTGACCATTCCCTGGTGAATCTGTGACACCAGCCCCTTCCTATTCTCTTGGGGATGAGGATGGATCCACAGGTGCCAACAGTTCAGTCTCTGCAGGCCAAATGTGCCTGCCATTGCCCAGAAAGGCTGTAGAAGCACCAGCCCACTCTTTTCCTATTGTGGGGTGGAGGTGGATCTACAAGTACCCACCAGTCCAGGCTATGTAGGCCAAAAGTGCCTGCCATTATCCAGAAAGGCTGAGGACATCCATCCCCCCTCCTATTGTACTTGGGGGTGGGAATGGAGCTACAGATGTCTGACTATTCAGTTCGTGTGACCCAAAAGCCCCTGCAGTTACCCAGAGAGGTTGGGCAAATACAGCCCCTCTCTTATCCTATTGGGGGTGAAGGTGGAGCCACAGATGCCCAACAGTTGGGTTTGTGTGGTCCAAAAGTGCCTGCAGTTGCCTAGAGAGCCTTGTGCAGGTGATAGCCCTGGAGCATAGGCTAGGGCTGGAGTCCCATCTTGGTGGAAAGAAGCCCATCCCTAACTTCACTGTTATTCTCAATCAGCCAGTCTTCCTCTCATGCCAGGGATGGAGTCAAAATGGCAGCTACCAGCTTCTTTCCAACTTAGGTTCAAACCCTAGCTGTTCCTAGGATTATACTTTAGCCATCCGGGTCCACTAATCAGTAGCTGAAGTCAGTGGCCAACTGTTTCTTCCTCCCCTGTTTATGGGAAATGACGCTTCCAACTCCAGCCATGGAACATGGAATAGCTCCTGAGGCAGCTTGTCACTAGAGTAGGATGGGCACCGGCCTCTCCAGTGTGGACTGCATTTTCCCAGAGAGGTGGTGCAAGCCACCCCCACCCCCACCCCATCTTCCTCCCTGCTCGAGGAAGTGCTGGGTTTTAGGCTAGAGCTGCAATCCAATCTGGGTGGAAAGAAGCCTGTCCCTACCAGCACTGTGAGTTTTCAATCAGTCCCACTTCCCCGCATGACGGGGGCAGAGTTAAAATGGCAGTTACTGGCCTCTTTCTGACTTGGACAGGTTTAGTTTTTAGCTGCTCTTAGGATTATGCTTTAGCCAGTGGAATGTATTAATCAGTAGCTGAAGTCGGTGCCACACCGTGTCTTCCTCCCCCGTTTTTGGGAAGTGGAGCTTCCAATTCCAGCAGCGGAACAGCTCCCGAGGCACCTTGTGCCGCCAGTGTAGAATGGGCACCAGCCTCCGTGGCGTGGAGTGCTCTACTTATGAATCTTCTCTGCAGATGGGCAGTCTCCTCCTTCCATACTTTCAAGGATGTTGCAGGATGCTCTTCTGGTCTCCTGGGACCCACAAATAAGTGCTTTAGATAGCTCTGGGTGATTACTAACTGCCCTGTAGGATGAGCTTACTCTAGGAGCTCCTTACTCTCCTGCCATCTTGTTCCACCTCTGTACAGTATACTTTTAGAAGATTTTAAAGATATACTGGAAAATTAGAAAATAATCAACATAAATTTCAGTATTCATGGACACTTGGCATTTAAAATAAAGGTAAAATTATTTGTTCCCATTTCTAACCTCATATTGCAGCTTTATCACTAAATGTGATTTAATTTACTCAAATTTACATGGCTACATAATATGGTAGGATGCTTCCCTAATATTCTAAAAGGTAGATCTTAAGGTTCTTCTTCCTGAGATTGGAGTTGGTATATCACTTTTTTCTATTAATCTTCTCTGTGAGGTGTGGAGTCTGAGTGCCACTGTAGGTGGACCATATGAAGTCATTGAAGACCTCTGAGTTCTGGTGGTTAATCAAGCCACAGCGCTGTGAGACTGATTAATAACTTTCTTAGGATAGCAATGCTCTGAATATTTCAACTTCACCTTAATAGTCCACTGCTTTCTATTTTATAATAACACAAATGATTGAAAATCACTTCAATAATGTGTCTTTATCCTTAAACTTAATTCTACCTATATGCAACCAAGCAAGAGAATCATCAACTCACAGGTGAAAAATGTAATAATTGATGAAAGAATGAGATGATTAATTGGGAGGGCATTTATCATCAAGGACGGAAAGAGAGATAGAAGCTATTATATTTTTGCAAAGCCATTAACAGACAAATCAGACTGAAATGGAATTGGAACCATTTCTGAACAAAAGCCTGCTATTTTTATATTTAGTAATGTTTTCCAAGAAAGAATATATTGTGTTATTTTGTGTAGGATATTTCATATCTTTTTGCTTATTCATTCCTTTTAAGTATTCTCTTTTCCTGTTTTAATGTGTTTAGGTCTCCTTTTTTGATAGATATTATTGAATTATGTCAACTGATAGATGTAAATAATTTTTCCAGTTTAACATTTCTGAGACTAAGATGCATCTTAAAATTGTCACTTTTGTTTAATTTAGCTTTTCTCTCCTCAAAACCTGCTGTTGAGTTTACAAAGTTTTCTTGCAATTGATAGTACCTTAGAATTCAGGGGAAAAAGGGTCATTCAATAAACTCATTCTTTCAACAAATATTTATTGAATACCTGACATACTTTGGATAAGGTTAAGTGCTAAGTAAGCAGCTATAAGGACAGACAAGGTTTCAAAATAAATGTACAAACAACTAACTAAAATATAACCTAGTAAGTTACCACTGAAACATAATACAGATATATTTATGATCCTGTAAGATAACAAAAGAAGGAATGAATAATTCTACTGTGCTATTGAGAAGAGAAAGAATTCATCAAGTAGAAGGCTACCAGGCAGAACAAGGAGCATAAGCACAGGCAGGGAGGTGTGAAATGTCAGGACGTACGTGTACAGGGAATGATCAGTAGCCAAGTAGAACTGTAACATAGGGCAATTTCTCTCAAACTTGAGTAATGAACAGAACATTTTAAAAAACAACAACAAAAAATAATCCTACCAATCTGTGGTATCAACTCAAATTATTTTACATTATTTTATATATGCAATATGTCTTTCCACAAATGTAAAACCCAGCTGAATATTTACTTAATAAGTATTTAAATTCTCATAAAATCAATTAAAATTTAGTTAACATAAATTTAAGTGATACATATGAGTTTTTATTTGGGGTCTTGGTGAGCTCAAAAAAGCAAGAAACCATTTTTTAACCACTGATTTGTGAATTTGGTAAGCCAATCTATTTAAATATATCTCAAAGTATTACATCGTAATAATTATGATTAACAATGGTTAGTATTTATTGGTGCTTATTATGTGCAACGCTTTGCAGCAACTCTTCTTCAATCAATCTTTGTGGAGACAGATTTTTTTTATTCTTGTAAAGACTTTTCTCAAGTTGCTTCCTGTTCATTGCATCCTACTGGATTTCCTCTTTCCCCTCTTGCTGCTCCTTCCAAGCACCTTTGCTGATTTCTTTCTTCTTCTGTCTTCCTAAAGTTGGAGGGCTCCACCCTTGATTCTATGTACTTTTCCCTTTTGTGACCTCATTTAGTCCCAGGAGTTTTTCTTCCCTCTTGTCCAGAAATCCCTCACATTTATATATCCATCCCAGGCTTCTCTCCCAAACTACAAAGTCATATAGTAAGTTACATATGCAATATCTCCACTTGGTTGTCTAAATAGACATCACATTTAATAATGAACATGTCCAAATTGAACTCCTGATCTTCTCCCCAAACCTGTTCCTCATCTCCCCAGCTCGGTTAATGACAATTCCATTCTTCCAGTTATTCACTACAAAACCTTTGGAACTTTTCTTTCCTTTTCTTTTTTAATTTATTTTTTATTTTAAAAGAAGCTTTAGATTATGTAAATGTTACATAAAAAATATAGGGGATTCGCATATAACCCATGCTTTCTCCCTCCCACACTTTTTCACATTAACAACATCTTTCATTAGTGTGGTACAATTATTAAAATTGATGAATACGTATTGAAGCATTGCTACTAACCGTCAACTATAGTTTACATTATAGTTTACACTCTGCCCCACACAATTTTATAGGTTATGACAAAATGTATCCATCATTGCAATGTCATGCAGGACAATTCCAAAGTCCTGAAAATGCCCCCATATTACACCTATTCTTCCCTCTCCCTCTGCTCAGAAACTCTGGGGGCCACTGCCTTTATATCAATAATGAAAGTTCTTCCATTGCTAGAATAATAATAAGTCTATAATAGGATAATAATGAGTCTACTTTAGTCCATTTTGAATTCCCCAGACTTGAAGATTTGGGGATGGTGATGCCCACTCTGTTTCTAATCCAGAGGGGGCTTAGATCCCATAGGGCAGATGGATGGAAATATCTTGCTTGCAGCTGCAGACACTCTCTGTTCCTTGGGATGGGCATTGTACATCATCATCTCCTTGTTAGTTGTCCTGGGTGAGACCAATGAACTGAAGAGTAGGTGTTGCAACTCTGCTGAGATTCAGGGCACAACTGGCACATGGATGGACAAATATTTAAGTCTTTGGGACAAATATTTAACAAGTATAGTGCTAATCGTGGGTTCAAATAAAAGGGGCAGAAGAGCCATGTGGAGGTACACTATAAATGAGTATAACTCTGTTACTCTGGGGAGCGTAAATTCTCAAGTAAGGCCCATTGACAGAGTGCTGAATTCTTGAGTTTGTCTGCCCCATTTATAGTATCTAGTTGTCTCTAGAGACCTCAGGAACCCCACTCTTTGAGTCACTGTTTACTATGGCAGTCAATGAGATCCTGCTGAGACGTGCATAAGCATAACCTCTGGAATGACCTCTCAACTCACTTTGAAATCTCTTAGACAGAAAAACTCATTTGTATTTAATATTTCCCCCTTTGGTCAAGGTCTTTTTCCAGATGTATTGCTACTTGGAGCTTGGTAATAATCCCTTGGTGCCAAGGAGGCTCATCTCCAGGTGTCATGTCCCATGCAAGGTGGGGGTGGGAGGGAAGGTTATGTTTTTATGTGCTGAGTTTAGCTTAGAGAGAGGCCTTATTTGAGCAACAAGGAGGCTTTCAGGAGCTAACTCTTAGGCAATATATAATTCTAGGCTATGTTTCATATATATTTTTGTAAGACTCAAAATATCTACTTAAAAATATGTTAAAAAGAATCATATATTTAAATGGCTTTTTCCTTGGTACCTATATAGAAGTTTCTTTCTCAACATAAAGGTGTAATCCATATGCAGTTTACTACTGATGTGGCAGTTCCATGGTTTTTGGAACTTGAGCTACTTCTATCATGATCTTCTATCATGCTTGCCACACAGCTACCAACTTGTGTTTGAACTTGACTATTTGGGCTCCTGTCACCATGTTCACATTCCTACTAGTGGGTATGGGAGAAAGAAGGAAATAAAGCAGGGTGTGGCTGGAGGTGAAAGACACTTCATTTCTTTTTAATAGCAAGACCCAGAAGTTACACATACTGTTTTTTTACTCATTCCCATTGGTCAGAACCTAGTCACAAGACCCCCTGAACTGCAGGAGGCTGGGAAATATAGATGTTAGCTGGGTGGGTGACTGACTTACAGATATAGTACTAGAGAAGTCAAGACAGGCTTTGGGGCAAGATCTAGCATCTCTGTCACTATCTATACCCCTACTTTCTTTTTTTGTCACGGCAGGTCCAAAATCTTCCAGGAAACTAAATGTACTTATCTTTGAAATGTATCCAGAATCAAACCTCCTCTCACAACCTCCACTGTACTCACCCTTGTCCAAGCCACTTTTTCATCCTATCTGCATTTTAAAAGTAGTCCCTAATCAGTCTCCATGCTTCTACCTTTATTCAACTACAATATATTACAACCCCCTCCCCAAAATTTAAAAAAACTGCCAGAGTGGTTATTATATAATGCAAATTGCCACCCTTCTAATTTAAAATTAATTTTTCATAAAAAGATTTTTTTTTTCAGAGTAAGAGTCAAAATTCTGACAATGGCCTTCAGTGCCCCATGTGGTCTTTTTTTCAGCACTGCAGTGGTGTCTTTACTGCAGTTGTGTCCTCCACCTTGGGGGCTCTTTCCCTCAAGTCTGCTCAACTGTGTGCACTGAAGTTAATACCAGGCATTTGTCCCCTGAGCACAAGCACATTTCAATATCTTCTTGAAAGCCGATTTTTTTTCCAGACCTAAATTTAAAATCTGACTTGCAAAAGAATAATTATTATGCAGTGTGGCAATGGTATATCCAGCATATTTGACACGTGTAGTGGATTGTTTTTTTAAGACTCTCCTCCTCTGTATAACAGAATTGTATTTAGCAGTAGTCCTGAAATGATACAAATAATCATAATACCTAGAAAATAACTCAAACAGTGAAAATTTTCTTTAATTGAACTTTGTATATTGAATCATACCAGTAAAACACATAAATAATTAGGAATTAAAGATAAAATAAATGCTACAGTACAAAAGCGAAAGGATAATGCTTAATGCTTTTTAATTATATTAATGTACTTTTTGATAAAGAGTAAAACATAACTACATTTTAATTGATTGCAGTGATAAATAACTTTGTTTTCCAACTTTAACATCTGCAAATTGTCAGACTTAGTGCAAATTAATCTTCTTTGCATATGCATGTTCAACAGACAGTATAACTGTATTTGTTGATCTATCCTTGCTTATAGTTGTTCAAAGAACAATTTTAATTTCAAGTTTTTTTCACATGAAGATAGACAACGTTTGAATAAAGTCGACAAATGTACATTTGAAAGAGATTCATAAAAATTCCATTTCATGGTAAATTCTAGAATTTTTATCAATAAAAACATCAAATAGTTACATTGAATATCAGAACTGATTTAAATACAGGGGTTGGTTGGGGATATGAATTGTGCCTGCAAGTGGGTTCCAAGGATCTCAAAACTTGATAAATTTACTCTAAAAAGAAATACTTGTATACATCTCAGTGGCTGAAGGTGTCTGAATTAATGTTAATTGAATATTTTTAAGGATAAATAATAAGAACACGGCCAATTGAAACTTACAAATAAAGTA